>APFE030670453.1:6586-22416 GCA_000404065.3 Pinus taeda | reverse complement strand
AAACCTAAATCTTAAATTGAAACTAAAACATCCATGCTAAAAAAGCTTAAAATAAAAATAAAACCTAAAACGAAAACCTCAAAACTTAAAACTAATAATTAATTTTAAATCTTAAAAGATACTTTAAACTTAAAACATAAAACTGAGAAGAGTAATACATGGTACCCATATTCAATCCATTATTGTTTTAAAGTTTCATATGAATGATTCAATCCATTATCGTTTTAAAGTTTGATATGAATGAACGTTGAGTGTTGGATGACATTGGGTATTGATTGGGTGATTCTCACTCAAATACAAGTTAGTGATTTTACATGAGCAAAAATAAAAATGGAGACTAAAATCCAAAGAAAACTCAAAATTTTCAAAAATTTGAGAGGATTAAGCATTAAATTATTTTTGTTTCTATCATTAAGAAATGAAACCATTCTCATAATAAGCATTCTCATCATAGGCATTTCATATTATCATAGTTTATAGCCATTGATTACAGATTTAGAAATCACTATGTATGGATTGATGTTTTATAACAATCTGAAAAAGATTATAAAATGTTTCAGTTTCTTTTTAATGAACATTAAAATATATTATCATGAAAGTAAAAAATAAATTAAATTATGATCATTATAAAATATAATATTTTCAATTATATATAAAATATTAGATTTAATATATATTAAAAAAACAAAATTAATATATATAATATTATATATTAGATATATATTAATATACTATTTTTAGAATGTTATAGAAAAGTTAATGTTATTATCTATTTAAGAAACTTATAATAAATTAAACTAAAAATCATTAAAAAGTAATCTCAATTTGCAAAATTATTATAAAAAACTATTACACTAAATTATGACATTTCCAACTCATTCAAACTCAATTTTAAAAATATTTATAAAGTTAGGCTTGAAGTTGAATTACTACGAGGAATAACGCCATACTGTAATCAAGACAACTCACTACAAATTCAATTTTTTTGCTGAAAAGCAAGAACATTATTTATTAGAGTGGGTGTAAAACTATGGTTTTTCTTTGCTAGCATTGTATTATGGCGAATATATGAGCTCCAAACGAGAAGGGACAACAAAGCCAGTTCAATGGTCTGGATATCACACCATGAATATTTATGATGTTTAAAATTTCAGAGTGGTTAATATCATTTCTAATGATGCAAAGGTTCTTTTAGATGCAACTTTAGATTCACTACCACTCACTTCAGACACTGTTATATTATGCCTCATTTTAATCTATTCATATTTGAAGCCATATTTGAACATAATTAGCAATTTTGAAGAGGTACAAATTCATGAGTTTTGTTCATTGAAAAAACTAAAATATTTTAGAAGTTTTTTTTTTAATCATGAAATTTGAAAGCATCTTTCAACTCACCTACTACCTTATTGATGTTGGGACTAAAATATGAACTCTCAAGCCATTTAAGGGCCACTTTGGCAATGATAGTGGTTGAATTCATATGATACTTTCCTTCTATCTTCATGTCTATAAAATGGATGATTAATTAAAAATAAAATCTTTACCTACATTGAGAGTAATCTTTCCTCAATGGGTAGATCCATATCGAAGGTCTTTCTCCCATATATGATTTATAATAGAAACACTCCAAAGCTATATACATCATTCTTCTGAGACACAAGACTAGTGGAAAGATACCTGTAAAAACATCTCAAGGTATAAATTGAATTGTCGATGTAATTTTTTCAACTGTAAAATGTAAACTCAACCAGTGATCTTTTATAACAATATCAAAAGGATTACACTAAAAAAACCCCAAGGGCCAATTTGGCAACAACAATGATTGATTTCATATCATACTTTGCTTCCAACTTATTGTATATAATTTCTAAGGTTTTCATTGATCCCCCATAATCTCCCACTTGAAAATTTAATTATTCGTAAAAACTCACAAAAAAATAAAATTAGATGATCATAAATAAATTTTGGATGATTAATTAAAAATAAAATCTTTACCCACATTGAGAGTAATCTTTCCTCAATGGGTAAAATGGAAGGCATTTCTCTCACATATGATTTCTAATAAAAGCACTCCATAACTATATACATCATCCTTCTGAGTCACAAGACCACTTGAAAAATACCTGTAAAATGGAATTACTACTACAATTTTTTCAACTATAAAATGTAAAATGACCCAATGATGTTTTATAACGATCTAAACATGCATACACTAAAAAAGCCCTAATTGTATGTCCATGTGTGTAGAGTTACATTTGCGCCCTAGTAGATGGATAGTGCCTTCTAAAGAAGATATTGTCAACAAATTAACAAAGTCCAATGAAATGACCCTTTTATAATAATCTGACATTAATCTTCTATAGACATTTTATACAACTACAACAATACAAATGATAAATAATCACAAATAAAATAATATAATAAACTATTACAAGATAAAATGAGAAAACTAAATACCTATTCCTAAAGTTGGTATCAATAGGAGGTCATAACATCCATGACACTTTAATTACCAGGAAAAAGAAAAGTGCATGTCTCCAAGTTCGTATTTGAGCCTGTGACGTATGAGCTCGATGGCTCCTTAATTACTCGGAAACAGAAACATACAACCGCATGCATTAGCCCTTCATTTTATGCATGTCATTTGTTGTTGAGTAGGTGGGCGGGCCATCGAGAGCGTTACAAATATTTGATGAGACCATGAATAGAAACAGTTAATGGAACTAAACGTTTTGGAATCTGAAGAGATATCCATGGAATAATCAGATTTATGTTTTATAAATTTTGTTTAGGTGTCGGGGCCATCAAAAACGTTACAAATATTTGAGGGGGTCATGAATATAAATGGTTAATGGAGTTATATGTTTTAGAATGTGAAGAGTCATAATTCCAAGAATTTCATTTATGTTTTATAAATTTTGTTTTCAATTTTTGTATCACTAATTATCATATATGGTTATTAATAAGAGGTGTGGTAAATTTTTAATCACAATTTGCTATAAATTAATTTTAAATATGGTTTAAACAAATGATTTAGATATGTAAGGAAGTTATGAGTTAAATTTTTACTCATTGATTAAATGACAATGACGAGAGTATAACAGGCCACCTTATCAAAATAATTAAATAGAAAAATGAGTAAAGCACCAATTCCAATAGGGGGGCCACCTATCGGCATAATTAATTTATAACATAGGTTTCAATTAAACAAAACGAAAAATGATATCATTATGACATATAATTTTCAATATAGAAAAGCAAAGTATGACACATCATTCAACTAGACGAAATGAAATGAATCACATTGCAGAGAAGTTTGTCAAATTGATTTTCTTACCGCTGCCCTCATGCATTGAAATGTCCTTTATGTTGTTCACATGTCCCCTTCACTGCAGATGTCGTGAAGTTGTCTCCATTGTTCGAAGGAAACTAATGCTCCCAAAATTAATTCCTTGGTTCGATATGTGTGCAATGGTCCTTTATTTAAGATGAGAGAAAATTTATTTTAATGGAGGCAAGATATGTAAATGTATATGGATAACGGGTTAAAAACAAAGGGCTACATAGTAGCTAGTCCATGCCGGTTAATTTAAATACAGCTAAATTAAAGTAGAAAACAATATAAATACAAATATTTAAAATTTTAAAATGTTATAATTAGATTAATTTTAAAGTGTAGTTAAATGCATTATTAAATTTTGTAAATTAACATTATTTGTATTGCAACATAGAAATAATTATTAATAGTTTACATTTGGATTTTTATATTTTGTGGATATGGTCTTATGAAAATGTTTTTATTAAACCTAGGTATATAGGTCTTGTCATAAATTTCTATTACTACTTGTTTTGTGAATATGGGAAATTTTATATTTTTATTCGTATTACAAACATCTTATTATTTTGAATATCATTAATTCATTAATAATATAAAATCTATCATATGTCGTTAAGTTCGCACAAAAACCTAAGTGACCTCTACCCCTTAAAAATATAATGTAAAAATAAAAATATATTTCTCACATACCATTAATAAATCTTTTTAAATTACATATGTGATTTTAAATAATCATTTTAAAATACATATGTAATTTTAAATAATATATTTTTTATTAGATTATATTAATCATTAGTCATTTTTATAAATAAGAATATAAAATGATTATACTTATCACCTTCCCAAAACAAATTGTATCATAAATGCCCAAAACAAATTGTATCATAAATGTCGATCTTGATGTGATCTATGTACTTTAATTAATAGAGGCAAAGGGCAATAACATGTTCAATTTGATAGCCCATCAATAACATATTCAATTTGATAGCCAATCAAATTGAACATAAATAAATTAAATTATTTTTAAAAAAAGTCATATATTTCAATGTGTAATGTTACACTATAGAATTTTTTGCAATTTTTTTTAATCAAACCCAAACTAATATTAAGTTTGACCAAAAATACATTGCCCAGTCATCAATGCTTGTAAGTCACACACGGAAAACGAAGAAATTCATTTTTGATACAAACGAAAATAATATTTTTAAACCATTAATATTTTTGTCATTATAATTAGTAAATAATTACATAAAACCACAATAAAATAATATTAAATAATACTATTATTATATGGATGGTATTATGTAAAATTATTAAGTTTTTTTAAAATTTTATTATTTTGAAATAATTTTTTTTTGTCGCAAACCTCATAAAATATTGTTAAAACCACTTTTATAACCAATCACAATAATTCCACATAATCATGACAAATATTTTCTTGCTTTCAAAAATTTATTCTAATAAAAAACTATCCATAACATTGTAAAGAATCTATAAAATTTTCAGTTTTAATTAAAGTCGATGCTTTTTTGACTGAAAACCAAAAACAATATAATCAAACACACAAAAATAAATATTTATTACCTCTCATTCATTCCTATACGCTAAAATGATAATATGATAATGATACCTACCTCATAACGATTCACACTTCAAAAAATATTACATCAAGATAAGACGGAATGGATATTAGTTCAGACTGTAATGCAGATTACTTCGGCTTGCGTTGCAATTGAATGCATTTAAGTGAGGCGGCCCTAACTCTTACGTAAATGATACGGATACATAATAGAATATATAGTCTTGTGGTCTCTAAATGCGTTTCATCCCTTCAAAGCATACCACTAGTTACTCCCGTCATAAGCCTGCATCGAAGGGCACCTTTTGTATCCAGTCATCACCAGAAATGAAATGAACCACTGTGAAGTTTTGAGCATCAGAAATGTTCATGATGTGATAGCCAGGCCATTGAACTCGCTCTGCAGTTCCTGCCCCTGGTCCCGAATTCATATATTCGCCATAATACAGCGTGGTCAAGCCAAAGTTCCCCGACCATTCTAGCCAACCGGCAGGATCGACGACATCATCCATATATGACTTCATATAAACTGTGCGAGAGTAATTTTTCCATGGCCTCCCCAAGAATGTCTGGAAAGAGCTCTTCACCGGAGCGAGATCAGGCGCAGCAGAGACGATGCAATTTTGAATAGAGATTCCAGTGTTTTGATTTGGATCAACTCTTCCTTGAGCCGTGAAACAATTCTTTTGACTATCCATCGGTTTCCTGGCTAGCAGATTGCATTTTTGAAAGACCACTGCAGCGTTGCCGAAGATAAAATCAACAGTGCCATAAATATCACATTCCCGGTAGAATTGGCGAAGGGTGTGTACGTAAAGTGTGTCTTGGTAACCTTTGAAGCTGCAGTTGTAGAATATTGATAGATCCGAAGCAACTCGGAGGGCGACGGACTGATTCTTCTCTGGACCCGCCGTGTTCTCGAAAGTGATAGCCCGAGCGAGAAAGCCTTGCGCAACTACAGCTGTAATAGGAACAATTTTCCGTGTGAGCGCGACAAGACAAGAACGATTTAGATTCGTGGAAACAGAATGAGAATGGCCAATTCCTATGTTAATTTGAAATTCAAAATTGGATTACCAGGGTTATACGACGATGCCTTCATCGACAAAATAAAAATGACAGATTAACCACAGAAAGAAGCGAGTAAAGCAGCTTACCGACTGTTGCAGAGCTGTAAGTGGTCCCTACATCCCCAATGCTTCTGTTGCCGGTGATCACAGTGGCATTTATGCCATCTCCCAGAAGCATAATATTTGTTTTGTGTTTGGGCACCTCAACATATTCCCGGTAGACTCCCTTCGTAATATGTATCACATATCTGTCTGAACTATTGTTTGGAGCAGCATTCAGCGCGTCAGTAATTGTGGTATAATTACCACTGCCGTCCTGAGCCACCGTAACGACATTATCGGCTACCTCCGAGGTTTGAAGAAGTCTCCTTCGGTCTGAAGCAGACAACCATGAAGGGAATCCATCATTGACGACTCCATAATGAGAGCGAATTTTATCATCATCTACATCAACTTGATTGTGACGCTCATGAATCGTTGGATTAGAGAACAGGCGTCGATTGTGCCCAGGAGGCCTCCTGGAATCTTTGCCAACAACAGAAATCCTTTTGACAAGAGCCAAAGAATTGCTTACAACTCGGGAGATATTTTGCACAGTCTTAGTCAATTCATCTTGCAGGCTTCCGCTCGCTTCTTGAAGGCTTTCGACGCAGGTGCCCTGATTAGTAAGGGCTGCACTAAGCCAAGTCTGAGTGTCAACTGACTGGCTCCATTTCAAAGAATTATCAGTAACATTTGACAAAGAGTTGCTCAGGTAGTCCAACGTTAGATCGTTCAATTCCATGCAATCTTCAAGAGCTCTCAGTTGTTTTCCTTTGGATGTCTGTTGCAGACGAGAAATTATTTGAGACACTCTCCGTGCTTCGATAACGCTCAGCTCGATAGACATCCTGGTGATATCTGTCGAATTCGCCCGCAATGATCCCGGAAACATGCTCGACATTGTCGAAACACAGAATTTTGGATCCAACGTCACTTCGCAGGCAGATTTCAGAGAAACGTAATTCGGCGATTGATCGCTTTCAATTTGGACAAGCATAAGACATATGATAAAGAAATCTGAAGCTGTAAACCTAAATCTGAAAGCCATTAAGAATGCCCTTATCTACTTTTAACTTCACTGCATCAGTGGACGGCCCTCTCACACTCTCTCTCACACATATATATATATCACACTGTCTCTCACACACATATATATATATATATCAGCTGGGGGCGATGTTGGAACAAATAAGCTAGAAGTCCATCATGCATTCCCAACACCTTATCTTTCGATAGGCTTCCGCATCTTACAACGAGGTGGTTAAGTTGACGTTTGTAACACGGCGTGTACAGTGGAAATTTTGCGTTCAGCTCATTCAATGACAATGACTAAATGGATTGGAGAGTCAATGTTATCAGTGCCTTAGGTTGCAGAGTCTTCATAATCCAGACTTGAGGAGTCCGGATGGATTGGAGAGCCAATGTTATCAGTGCCTTAGGTTGCAGAGTCTTCATAATCCAGACTTGAGGAGTCCGGATAAGTGGCCGACATACACAAAAATCTCTCATTGACCGAAAACCTATATTCAATAGTAGAATAGAGCTTAAGACCTGTATTCAATAGAATAGTGCTTAAGCTGGCACCAACCTACAATTCCTACCTTCAAAAAGTCAAGCACGGGGTTTCCTAAATCGGGACATGAAGATGCAAGGAAAGGGGGGAGTCCGGAGGAGTGGCCGACCTACGGACAAATCTCGAATGGACCTAAAGCATGAACCACACGGCATATGAAAAGGAGAAATTTTCTATTAAGTTTTCCATTTATATTTTTTTAAAAATTACTTAGTTTTCTTTAAGGATTAGGAGTTAAGATGGGTGTACGCTGGTCTTTCCCATTTAAATGAGTTATATTCCACATAAATACTATGTGATCAATAGCATGCATGAATATTATTAGTCAATACTTTATTTTTATTCTAAAGTATAGTTATTTTCATTTACAACATCTCTTCTACACTTGGATGGTAGATATTTAAACTCCATGAAATATGCATAGTAGTATTCACATACCTAGGGTTAAGATTTATTTCCAAGTTAGTTATCATTTTTAAATTAATTTATCTCAAATTAATTGAAAAAGATGTCATATCAACAAGTGTTATATTGGTCATGTGGTATTGATAAGCAATGGTATTGTAACAAAAGATATTTACAAATTAAAAAATTTCATGATAATGTGGAGCCAATCTCTTTTCTTTTTTTGTTGAAGCAAGAAACAGACATTTTTTCATCTAAAGCTAAAAAATAGGTTACATAAAAATACAGCAAACCTCGAGGGGAAGAATAACGAAGAGTTAACTAGTGCCCTGTGCTTTGGGACCTGAGCCAACTACTCAAGATCCTGACTAGGGGCCCACAAAATAGAACAACCTCCTAAGGGCCCACAAAACAAAATTAAGAATTCTTTAAGCGAACCTGATGAGAAAGTAGAGACCAAGATGAATATATTTCGGGTCTGCTAGATAGTTAACCATCGAGCAGTTGTTCTGCCCGAGATTCCTCGATCCTACTTCTGAGCAGAAACTTGCAAGGAAGATATCCTGGTCCCACCAACTAGCATGACAAACCTCAGCCATAGATCTACTACCACTAGATCCTACAACTATAAAGGATATCGGGCTAGAAAGAAGAGCGAGGAATCCTTGCCCAATGAAGGCAGTATTCTCTCTCCTCCTTGAGCCACTTGTTGAACGGTTAGTGGCATCAGAAGCTTTTCTGTTAAACCACTTAGGGTAATGCGGACACCCGAAAACCACTTTGGCTATAGCAAAACCACCATGAACTGTAGCAAAGCTCTTGGCGGCACCATTTGGTTTCGCGCTCTCTCTCTCCTCTGCCTTCCATCCAACTGTGAGAGCCAAAGTTGCCAAATTTCGAGTTGTCTATTTGTCAAAACCTTAGCTTCCATCTGATTAATTTTCAACTGACTGATTCCCCTTCATATACTAACAATGCTCCCTATATGCGCGAGCCAGAGTATTGCAACCCTCATGCAGTTGTCTTGCGGGTACCCACTCCCACGAGCAACACTACTTGTCTCTTGTGCATCACACCCCTTCATTAGCTAGCTAGTCTCCCACTCTGTTGGCATTTATGAACAAATCTTAAAGTTCTTAGTATTCTTAGGTGATATTGAATTTGGTGGTAGACCTGCAAAAGTCTCCAGTGTTTTGAAACTTTGTTTGGTGCAGTGCCAGTGCCTATCCCTTCGACCGAATTAATTACTAATTCTGAGTTGCCTCTATGATTGTATTCTGTAAATTATACTCAATCAAAATTTCTAAGCATTGCTCAATGGCCATGATTTCCACCATATTGTTAGTGGCCCTTCCCAAATGACTGTGAAAGATGACTTTTAGGTTGCCCTCTTCATCTCTTATGACTCCTCCATAACCAGCATCTCCAGGTTTTCCTTTTGAGGCTCCCTCTATATTGAATTTCAAAAAGCCATGGGGAGGGGGTTGCGAGAAAGCCTTTCCTTCTGATATGTGCCTTGCTATCTTATTTATGCCCTGATGGACATGTGACTGGAGCCCCAACAGTTCGAGAATATGAGCATCCCGTTGACCAGGGGGTTTCCCAAGAGGTTGCTTCAGAAGGCCATTTATAGTTTCTTTGAGCTGTTTTAGGATCTGAGCCATGATGCTTTGAGTTGAGCCAGATTTATCTTTGAAGATCCTATTGTTACGTTCTTTCCAAACATTCCAGATCAAAAATCCTGGAATTAGAGTCTAGGCTATATTGATTGTCTCATTATCCCATAAGTCTTTCCTCCAATTCTTTAATGTTTCAGTGATGTCATATTCATTCCTATCCGTTTGATTAAAGATAGAGGCCACCCAATTCCATAAGGTTGAGGTGAAAGGGTAGAGGTTGAGAAGTTGATCCATAGTTTCTTCCTGTAGACCACATAACTAGCATCTTGATTGACCAACAAAACCTCTCTTCCTGAGATTTTCCAGTGTGGGTTGTTCCAAAGGTCTTTCCATGTCTTATCAGGGCTTCGATAGTTGAGTCCAGTGGCTATTCTTTTGGCTTCTTTGAGGTTGAATATTCCCTCATTGTTTCTCCCCCATATTAGTAGATCATTCGAGGTTGAAGTCAAAATTTTCCTCTTTTCCGGAATTGCTTTAAGAACTCTAGCTTGGGTCCTCAAAGGGGTCTCTTCATTGTAATCTGGTATCTTCCAAATTCTCCATTTACTAGTGTCCCTTGATTGATCCCAAAACTCACTTACCCTTTTCAGTCCTTTATTACTGGTATCATTTTTGATGATGTCTAGTACTTCTCTACATAGGTTATGTTCCTGCTACCAGTTGTCCTCCTAGAACTAGGCTAGATTCCCATTCCTGATTTCCCAGAAACTATGTTTCTGAACTAAGGCTCTATTCTCCCAAGTTTTGTTCCAAACATGGGAACTCTTGATGTGTCCTATCATTCGAATGTGGTCCCCTTCCTGCCAATCCATTTCATATTTCTATTTCCAAAGCTTAGCCCAGGGGTTTCTCATTTCCTGTAGCCATTTCCACCAAAGTTTCGCCCCCAGAACTTTTTTCAGAGTATCCGGGTCATGGAGATCCAAACCACCATTTTTGGGTTTGTAGAGCTTGTCCCAAGCTACCAGAGACCATTTCTTTTTCTCTTCCCCTTTACCCCACATAAAATCTCTCTGGATATTCCTAATTTGCTGTGAAACTCATGTTGGGATAGGAAGGGCTGAAAACATGAAAATTGGAATGGTTTGTAGTACAACCTTTGTGAGCACTAGCCTTCCTGCAAAATTCAAAGATCTGCTTGTCCAATTGCTGACTTTGTCCTTTAGTTTATTTGTTACTGACTCCTAGACTTCCTTACTCAGAGGTTTATCAGTGAGGGGCGTTCCCAGATATTTGGAGGGAAGATGATCTCTTTGAAAGCCAAGAATTTGGAGAGATTTCTTTGAATAGAAATATCAGTATTGAGAAAGAAAAATTTTGATTTTGCGAGACTTACCTCTGTACCAGCAGCCATTGCAAAATCATTCAGGATTTTTTTGAAAGCTTTGGCTTCCTTGACTGTGGATGTGCCCTGCAGCATAGTGTTGTCCACAAATTGTTGATGAGTCAATGTGTCCCCATTCTGAGTAAGTTTGAGTCCTTGGATTCTTCCTTCCTCCTTGGCTTAATTGATCACTTTTCCCAATTCTTCCATCATGAGAATGAAGAGGAAGGGGGAGAGAGGATCCCCTTGCCTAAGGCCTCTCGATGGTCTGAAGGTTTTGGATGGAGAGCCATTAAGAAGGATTGTACAACTGGCAGTGGTAACTAGAGCCATGACTCATTTTATGCACTTGTGGTCAAAGGCATGTGCTTTAAGAACTTCCCTAATGTAAGACTAGCTTAGCTTATCATAAGCTTTCTCTATGTCCAACTGTATGATCATGCCTACTTGCTTATTATTCTTGAGGGAATGAACCACTTCGTGAGCTTGAATGATAGTATTGAGAATTTGTCTACCTTCCACATATCCTGTCTTCTCCTCTAACATGAGCGTTGGAAGAAGGGGTTTGAGTCTATTAGCAATAAATTTGGAAATGATTTTGTACACCACATTGCATAAAGTTATGGGTCTGAATCTGTCTAGTGTCATGGCTCTCTCCTATTTAGGGATTAAGGCTATGAAGGATTCATTGAGCGCTCTTAGAACTGTTCTTGATTTTTTCGAGTCCTCCACCACATCAAGAATGTCATGTTTGGCTATTTCCTAGCATGTTTTGAAGAAGTCTACATTGAAACCATTTGGGCCTGGAGCTTTTCCATTATGCATATCTTTGATTACTTCATTGACCTCTTCTTCTGTCACTGGCCTGTTGAGATTATAATTATCCTCCTTGTTTACCAGTTTTGGATATGCTGAGTAAAGATTTTAGCAAATTGAGATCTATCTGTGATGGCCTCCTCTTCTATACTTTGAAAATGTTGAACCAGAACATATTCCATTTCCTTGTGAGTATTTAGCTCTTTCCCTTAAGGATCTATGAGTTTTGCGACCCAATTATGTGCCCTGTGTTCCATGGTAGACTTGTGAAAGAACCTAGTATTTCTCTCCTCTTCTTTAAGCCATTGCACTCTTGATTTCTGTCTCTAGAAGATTTCCTCCTGTTGGCATCTGTTGTCCCATTCTTGTTCAAGAGAGTCCACTTGCAATTTCCTTTCCTATGTGAAGCCTTCTGTGATGAGAATTTGATTAGTTTCTTGTAAAAAAAAATTCCACTTCTCTTTTGGCTTTAAAAATATTTCCAAACTCATTTTTGTTCCATTCTTTGAGCCTTTTCTTGATATGTTTGAGTCTCTGTTGTAGGAGGAACATTTTTGTACCCTGGGTGGGGATGTCTTCCCCCGACCATTTTCCAATATTATTAATGAAATCAATGTGAGTAAGCTAGACATTTTTGAACCTGAAAGGTTTATTCCTCGGGGTGCCAATAAATGATGCTTCGAGCTCGATGGGCCAGTGGTTCGAGCCTCTGAAGGGGAGGATAAGAGTTGTCATGATACGACCAGTGAGAAGAAGATCCTCTGAGATAATGAATATGTCTAGTTTCGAGGCAACTTGGGAAGTTCCTCCTTTATTGTTATTCAACGTGAAGGTGCCATTTATTGTTTCCATATCCACCAGTCTCATTTTGTTTAGGAAGTTCTGAAAGGAAATTGAGTCTCTTCCAAGTGTTCTGGTCCCTCCTTTTTTCTCTGTGAGAGATCTGATCATGTTAAAGTCCCCTCCCAAAATCTAGGGCATTACTGGGTTTCTCTGTCCCAGCTCCTCCAGAGAGGTGAGGAGCCTGAGTTTGTCCTCAAGAAGTTGAGGACCGTAGACAATTGTGATCATGTAGCAATCCTTGTCCCCCAAAGTTTGGATAACCATTGAAAGGTGGTTTCTGGATCCCTCAGCATCTAGGATTCCAAATTTCTGAGGGTTCCATAGAGTGAGAATTCCCCCCGCTGTATTATTTGCTTTGACTTCTAGGTACTCATATTTACTAAGCCATTTTTTATGCATTTCTTTGATTTTGTCTATTGAGCATTTTGTTTCCTGTATAAAAGCCATATCTGGTTTTTCTTCTTTTATTCTATTACTGATATTTCTTTGTTTTCTTTCACTTCCTAGTCCTCTAATGTTCCAAGTTGTGAGTTTCATAATGATTGTTTTGTAAAAGAGTAACTGGTGATATCTTTCATCTTACCTGAATTAATCATGAGTTTCTGACACTCTCTCAGTAGTTCATTCTGTCTCTTTCTTCCTCTTTTCTTGCCTAGGTTTTTGGTGGATTGTCCTGATGTTATCTCCATTGATTTAACCTCTTTGTTCTCCTGGTTGTTGTGGTTCCTATTGACTCCTATGGCCTTTGTTTGAGACCTTTAGAGGAATAGTTGTTGAACTCTATTAAACTCCTCTTGTGGTAGAGATTCAATTCCTTTGTTGGTTCCTGCTTGAGAAACTTTTCTAATTCAAGGTTCTCCCTCTCAAGAATCTCCCGTAGGTCTTGGTCCTTTGTACCTCCTTTTCTTGGGGTCATCGCATCGTCCCTACCAAGTTCCATAGTGCTTGGTAGGTCCTCCTTTTTTTCATTGTATTCCTGTATGATTTCCATGCTATCCTCTTTTTCCTTCTCTGTATGAGTGTCCTCTAGCTTCTTGTTCATACCATTTTTTCCCCCTCTTCTTCTAAAATATCGAACCTATTATGACTTGGTAGCTTGTTCTCACTGGGTTTCTTTTGGTGCTTTCTCCCCCTCCTTTCCCTCTGCCTCCCACTTTGGTAAATCCTTCAGGGTCTTTTCCTATGTTGGTTTTCAGGTTGTCCTCCCTTTTGTTGAGTGGGAAGTCTCTGAAAAGGTGCCCATGTTCATGACATTTACGACATATGAATGGGCTGTGTTCATAGTCGACCGCCTGTACCGATTCCTTGTCATATACTTCTAGGATGACTTCATCCGGGAGAGCTCCTGATAAGTCGATTTCTACACATATGTGAGTGAAGGAGGTGTATTTACCTCACAGAGTCACCTCTGGTATCTTTATAAAATGCCCTAATTTATTACCTATAACTTTTAAGGATTCTGGCAGCCAATAATATAAAGGTAAGGAGTATAATCTAATCCATATTGGGGCTGATGTGAAATTTTCTCGCTTCGGAACAATGTTCATCACTCAAGGTCACATGTAAAGGACTGCGGTAGCATAGAAGTAGGGTCCTCCTTTGAAAACTATGTCTTTGTCCTCTAGGTTAGTGAAAACCACTGTGAAAAAACCCTTGGACCCAAGATGTAGACTTATTTCTCCCTTCTGTTTTGAGTTGTTTCTTATCCAAGTGTACAACGCTTTCTCCGTGGGCCATTTAGCCATAAACTTACATATGACCGCATAAGTCGCCATGTGATCTTTGTGCACTTATAGTGCAGGATCATTTGAGACCACCCGAGGTTTAATATTAGACCTGGGCTTGTAGGGTCCTGTCGTAGCTATTTCCTTAGTTCTATGACTACTTTCTCCCGATTTCGTTTCACTCCTAGCTTCCTTGTGGATACTTTCCATTTCAAGGGATTTACTCTTTTCCAGCTTTTGAGTACCGATTGTCTTTGTCTCTGCCTCTGTTGGTTTTTGGAAATTGTTCAGACTCACCTCTTTGTTTCTGTTTGAAACCACTTTACTGTAGGAGGGAGTAGAGCTCCCTCCTCCATGCCCCTCCATAGTTACCAGCTTGCTCCTATTGCCCCATCTTCAAAGACACCTAATCCTCAGCAATTGGGAGAATTTGAATGTGAACAGTCATAAAGAAGATGAACTGAACGATCACATTCATGTATATAATAGATAGCTACCTAATGGAATAAATGAATCAGTTTTTCTGGAGTTACTCCTGGCCGGACATGGTATCAGAGGGCAGGTCCCAGGTTCCTTTTTTAGTGTGACTTGTAACTCCTCTGTCCTCTGTCCACTGCCTTCTGATCTCTATCCCATAATCTGTTGTCTCTGCCGGAACGCTGGTATGTACTATTTAATGCATGACATTCCTTGTTTTTAACGCTTGACAGTTGAATTGTGCATTTGAATTTGGAATTGCTGCATACAATAGCACTCCTGCTCTGTCCACCATTACATGATCAGTCGATATCCCTCGAGAAATAGATAAGCCACTAAAAGACTCTCTTTCCGTGGAATATCAATCCCAGAGCACCGATCAGTGGAGCTCGTCTCAGAGAATAGTAAAGCGTCAAGACGATCGACCCTGCGACCTCGCTATTTCAGAGTGTTGTCCTGATCGTTGGAAAATGTGCTCTCGTGTTTGAGGAAGGATCGTTACCAGAATTATGAGAGCCGTCGTAAGCTACCAGACTTCCCGCCTTCAGATTTACAGGCCAGGCTTTGAAATTAAAAAAAAAAAACTAATTGTGTTACCTCCTGTAGCGATTATTGGTATAGTCAACCGTTTTTGACATGTACCATGGGATACCAAAAGAATTTTGAATGCCTGTAAATCTATCCAAAGTATATCGCCCATTGGGGGATGCCCAGTGTCTTTTATTGTTGAATTCGTATGTTGCAAATGAAATCGTCGAGAGCCGTGGTATGGAACGTTGTTTGATATATGGTATATTTAACGCTGTTTGACATATTCAGAACGCTGGAGGCCTGAAACGTTGTTTGAACAGTGGTATATTTCAAACACTGTTTGACATATTTGAAACGTTGTTTATTTGAAACGTTGCCTGATACAATGATTTTTTAATATTGCTCTATGGCATATACATTGAATGAT
>APFE030670450.1:0-14506 GCA_000404065.3 Pinus taeda | reverse complement strand
ATCCCCTCTGATCCCTTCTGCTCCCAACCCTGAAAAGCTACGGGATCATGCTGAGAGGACAATGGAAGCCGCCGAACAACATATTAAGCTTTTTAGCGAAGCCAATGAAGGAAGTGGTGTTGCTGATTTAGATGTCTTCTTCGGCCATATATCACAGCTTTCCGATTTTATCAAGGTCTATCCCTATCTTCATTCTTGATGCTCTTTTCTTCCTCCATCGTTGTTTAATCCCAAGTTGATGAAAATCAGAAATTCGTTTAAGCTTTTTATCATGTTTCACCAAGCAATTTTTTACGTGATTAAATAACAGTTACCTGTTTAGGCTTAGATAACTGTCAAGAAAATTTTACTTTTGTTTTTCCTTTTTTAAATTTTTTATTTTGTTCATAGGATTTTGAGATGTTCATAGGATTTTGAGATTTAAATATGCAACAGCATTTATTTAATTATTATGAGTGTAAGTCTTGTTTATTTTTGACTTGGTGCCTATACAGGCCTCAACTTGTAACTTTGTTGTGATACCACTTGTAACATGTTTACCACAACAATAAATAAAAAACATAAATAACAACTAACTACAATAACCAAACTTCATTAATATATCTATTACATGCTTACACATATCTTATAAAATTTGTTTTCCCCAAGGGTGCTGCCAACATATAGGTACACCATTCTTAATGTAATTTAAATGGTATCATTCACTATGGTACTATGAGACAAGGTCAGAGTGGGTGCCAAGCTAGCTACACCTGAGCGTACTATCCCAAATCCCATGCTGGGACACCTGTAAATGTTTCCACTATCAATTTGATTAGGGTTGGATCCAACAACGTTTTCTTTTTCCAAACGAATTAGGTAACCACCCACTTCGTTTGCCTAGGAATCTGTCATTTGCACTCTGCCCAACCCGATGATATGGCTCAACAACCCACGACGTCTTCTCAACCAGGCATACCAAGTAAATTATGTGATTTTCCCCTTGCAATGTTACTTTTCTTTGCGGTAAGAGAGTTTAGACGTCTGAAGGCGTTTTCAAAGATGGTTTTCAAGTCTAATTTCTCTGCTTCTTTTTACAAGTAACCTAGATCTGAAAGCTTCCATGGAGAAACCTATCTTAGGATTCAATCATGTGCCTACAAAATGCTTGGAACAGGTTAACCCACCTCTAGGTCCCTTTGTTCCTATCGATTTTATGAGTTCTGGGTTAGTTGTTCTGAGCCTTTCTCAATTCTGTTGGTAGGTTTCCAGTTGCAACCACCGACATGAACATGTAGTCCCAGGGAATTTCTTATTTTTATTACAATACTTAGAGCAAACTAGTTATTCTTAGTCTAAACCTGCTCGAATTTTGGTGCAGGTTAAATTACTCTGCTTTCTCGTTACTCTACTTTTCTTGCAGTCATGGATAGTGTGGAGGGTTAGCATGACTAATTTGATAACCCCAAGTTCTTCTTTACTTCCAAGTTTCTCTTACTTGCTACATTTCTGGTTTTTATTTACTCAGCCTTAGAGATTTCATAAGAGGTCAAGATACAACTATGATCTATTGGCTTGTCTAGCACATTAGAGTTTAATGCATACAAGGGTCTGACAGTCAAGACTTAGATAATCTTAGAACAAGAATACTATCTAGCTTGTAATTTAATATTGATTCGGAATTGCCCACTGAGGGGGTTTTTAAGTGTACCTTCGTATAATTCCTTTTGTTTGAAGGATCCTTGCGTACTCAAAAAAGGGATTCGCCTCTAGGTAAATTTATATGCTTCTATTTATTAACTTCGCGGTTGTAGTTTCATACTACTAGCAAATTGCATTAATATTTTTGTTCACTCCTCAATTAAAGAAGCTATTACTTCTCATGTTAAGTACCAACTAATCTCTACATTTCTTTCTAGTTCCATTGAGATTTATTGAGCTCGGAAACATGAGATTTACTCTTTTGGTAACTCGAGATATAACAATCAACACAATATTTAATTTATTTCTTTCGACAATTTGTTATTTTATGAAATATTACCAATTCGATTATGGTTTAATGAATTTTTGTCTTTTTCTTACATTAATAAATCACATTTATTCAAAGACAGACAATAATATTATTAGTTACTTATCTATTTATGATATTTAATAGTTAGGAATGCTCTGTTTGAGTGTGCTCTCCTGCCAACCTATGCGACCGACAATTCCCCTGAGCCCTCAAAATTCCATAGTTATTTCTAGTCTTTCTGAGTCAAGTATTTAGATATCAAGACCACTCGGGTCTAATATGAGTACCCACACCTTGTCTTCAATGGAGTAACTCCACTGGCTCCAACCAGCACAAGAGTTATCCAACTCAAGTAGCTCCCTTGCTACCTCATTCCCTATGAGCCTTCCCTTTGATTTTCCAAGAAGAAGCTCCTTTCATTCATTGATATCTTTTATTCTATTGAATGGCTTTTCTAGTCTTTCTGAGTCAAATATTCAGATATCAAGACCACCTGGGTCCAATCTGAGTACTGAGAGCTTGTCTGTCAATGGAGTAACTCCACTGGCTCCAACCAACTCAAGAGTTATCTAACTCAGGTATCTCCGTTGCTACCTCGTTCCCTATGAGCCTTCCCTTTGATTTTCCAAGAAGAAGCTCCTTTCATTCACTGAGATCTTCTTTCATTCAAGAAGAAGCTCCAGGAAACGTGACATGATATTCTTTCATTTGGTGGAATACATCCTGTCTATATGACATATAGAGAGGCTCTCCTTTGAACAAGTAATACAGCTAAAGCTATATTGGAGTCTGGCAGTGTCCCCTGGAACTATATGTCAACTGATAATGTTGAAAATCTCAAGTCCCTGACTGGCTGTTAACGACTGGAGTCATTTTTCATCACTCTTTCAGAGTTGCCCCTCTTTCGTGCATTATCAAACCATGACTAGAATAAACAGTCGCTTATTTCCTGGTAAATCTGCAAAACCTGATTCGTCTAATATTAACCCTTCTTCTTCCAATAATGCGACGCCCTCCTCTTCGGACGAGATTTCAGAAGTAAGATCCTCTTTGATCCCTGATTCTTCCAGCCTTGCACATGCTGGTCGAGACAAGGTTGCAGAAACAAGATCTCCTCCGATCCCTTCTGCTCCCAACCCTGAAAAGCTACGGGATCATGCTGAGAGGACAATGGAAGCCGCTGAACAACATATTAAGCTTTTTAGCGAAGCCAATGAAGGAAGTGGTGTTGCCGATTTAGATGTCTTCTTCGGCCAAATATCGCAGCTTTTCGATTTTATCAAGGTCTATCCCTATTTTCATTCTTGATGCTCTTTTCTTCCTCCATCGTTGTTTAATCCCAAGTTGATGAAAATCAGAAATTCGTTTAAGCTTTTTATCATGTTTCACCAAGCAATTTTTTACGTGATTAAATAACAGTTACATGTTTAGGCTGAGATAACTGTCCAGAAAATTTTACTTATGTTTGTCCTTTTTTAAATTTTTTATTCTGTTCATAGGATTTTGAGATGTTCATAGGATTTTGAGATTTAAATATGCAGTAGCATTTATTTAATTATTACGAGTGTCAGTCTTGTTTATTTTTGAATTGGTGCCTATACAGGCCTCAACTTGTAACTTTGTTGTGATACCACTTGTAACATGTTTACCACAACAATAAATAAAAAACATATATAAAAACTAACTACAATAACCAAACTTCATTAATATATCTATTACATGCTTACACATATCTAATAAAATTTGTTTTCCCCAAGGGTGTTGCCAACATATATAGGTACACCATTCTTAATGTAATTTAAATGGTATCATTCACTATGGTACTATGAGACAAGGTCAGAGTGGGTGCCAAGCTAGCTACGCTTGAGTGTACTGTCCCAAATCCCATGCTGGGACACTTGTAAATGTTTCCACTATCAATTTGATTCGGGTTGGATCCAACAACGTTTGCTTTTTCCAAACGAATTAGGTAACCACCCACTTTGTTCGCCTAGGAATCTGTCATTTGTACTCTGCCCAGCCCGATGATATGGCTCAACAACCCACGTCGTCTTCTCAACCGGGCATACCAATTAAATTTTGTGATTTTCCCCTTGCAATGTTACTTGTCTTTGCGGTAAGAGAGTTTAGAGGTCTGAAGGCGTTTCCAAAGACGGTTTTCAAGTCTAATTTCTCTGCTTCTTTTTACAAGTAACCTAGATCTGGAAGCTTCCATGGAGAATCCTAACTTAGGATTCAATCATGTGCCTACAAAATTCTTGGAACAGGTTAACCCACTTCTAGGTCCCTTTGTTCCTATAGATTTTATGAGTTCTGGGTCAGTTGTTCCGAGCCTTTCTCAATTCTGTTGGTAGGTTTCCAGTTGCAACCACCGACATAAACATGTAGTCCCAATGAATTTCTTATTTTTATTACAATACTTAGAGCAAACTAGTTATTCTTAGTCTAAACCTGCTCGACTTTTGGTGCAGGTTATATTACTCTGTTTTCTCGTTACTCTACTTTTCTTGCAGTCATGGATAGTGTGGAGGGTTAACGGGACTAATTTGCTAACCCCAAGTTCTTCTTTACTTCCAAGTTTCTCTTACTTGCTACATTTATGGTTTTTATTTACTCGGCCTTAGAGATTTCATAAGAGGTCAAGATACAACTATGATCTATTGTCTTGTCTAGCACATTAGAGTTTAATGCATACAAGGGTCTGACAGTCAAGACTTAGATAATCTTAGAACAAGAATACTATCTAGCTTGTAATTTAATATTGATTCGGAATTGCCCACTGAGGGGGTTTTTAAGTGTACCTTTGTATAATTCCTTTTGTTTGAAGGATCCTTGCATACTGGAAAAAGGGATTCGCCTCTAGGTAAATTTATATGCTTCTATTTATTAACTCCGCGCTTGTAGTTTCATACTACTAGCATATTGCTTTAATATTTTTGTTCACTGCTCAATTAAAGAAGCTATTACTTCTCATGTTAACTACCAACTAATCTCTACATTTATTTATAGTTCCATTGAGATTGATTGAGCTCGGAAACATGAGCTTTACTCTTTTGGTAACTCGAGATATAACAATCAACACAATATTTAATTTATTTCTTTCGACAATTTGTTTATTTTATGAAATATTACCAATTCGATTATGGTTTAATGAATTTTTGTCCTTGTCTTACATTAATAAATCACATTTATTCAAAGACAGACAATAATATTATTAGTTACTTATCTATTTATGATGTTTAATAGTTAGGAATTCTCTGTTTGAGTGTGCTCTCCTGCCAACCTATGCGACCGACAATTACGTCTGAGTCTCCCCTGAGCCCTCAAAATTCCATAGTTATTTCTAGTATTTCTGAGTCACGTATTTAGATATCAAGACCACTCGGGTCTAATATGAGTACCCAGACCTTGTCTTCAATGGAGTAACTCCACTGGCTCCAACCAGCACAAGAGTTATCCAACTCAGGTAGCTCCCTTGCTACCTAATTCCCTATGAGCCTTCCCTTTGATTTTCCAAGAAGAAGCTCCTTTCATTCATTGATATCTTTTATTCTCTTGAATGGGGTTTCTAGTCTTTCTGAGTCAAATATTCAGATATCAAGACCACATGGGTCCAATCTGAGTGCTGAGAGCTTGTCTCTCAATGGAGTACGTCCACTGGCTCCAACCAACTCAAGAGGTATCTAACTCAGGTATCTCCCTTGCTACCTCGTTCCCTATGAGCCTTCCCTTTGATTTTCCAAGAAGAAGCTCCTTTCATTCACTGAGATCTTCTTTCATTCAAGAAGAAGCTCCAGGAAACGTGACATGATATTCTTTCATTCGGTGGAATACATCCTATCTATATGACATATAGAGAAGCTCTCCTTTGAACAAGTAATACAGCTAAAGCTATATTGGAGTCTGGCAGTGTCCCCTGGAACTATATGCGAACTGATAATGTTGAAAATCTCAAGTCCCTGACTGGCTGTTAACGACTGGAGTCATTTTTCATCACTCTTTCAGAGTTGCCCCTCTTTCCTGTGTTATCAAACCATGACTGGAATAAACAACCGCTTATTTCCTGGTAAATCTGCAAAACCTGATTCGTCTAATATTAACCCTTCTTCTTCCTATAATGCGGCGCCCTCCTCTTTGGACGCGATTTCAGAAAAAGATCCTCTTTGATCCCTGATTCTCCCAGCCTTGCACATGCTGGATGAGACAAGGTTGCAGAAATAGGATCTCCTCCGATCCCTTCTGCTCCCGACCCTGAAAAGCTACAGGATCATGCTCAGAGGACAATGGAAGTCGCCGAACAACATATTAAGCTTTTTAGCGAAGCCAATGAAGGAAGTGGTGTTGCCGATTTAGATGTCTTCTTCGGCCATATATCGCAGCTTTCTGATTTTATCAAGGTCTATCCCTATCTTCATTCTTGATGCTCTTTTCTTCCTCCATCGTTGTTTAATCCCAAGTTGATGAAAACTAGAAATTCGTTTAAGCTTTTTATCATGTTTCACCAAGCAATTTTTTACGTGATTAAATAACAGTTACATGTTTAGGCTGAGATAACTGTCAAGAAAATTTTACTTCTGTTTGTCCTTTTTTTAATTTTTTATTTTGTTCATAGGATTTTGAGATGTTCATAGGATTTTGAGATTTAAATATGCAACAACATTTATTTAATTATTATGAGTGTAAGTCTTTTTTATTTTTGATTTGGTGCCTATACAGGCCTCAACTTGTAACTTTGTTGTGATACCACTTGTAACATGTTTACCACAACAATAAATAAAAAACATAAATAACAACTAACTATAATAACCAAACTTCATTAATATATCTATTACATGCTTACACATATCTTATAAAATTTGTTTTCCCCAAGGGTGCTGCCAACATATATAGGTACACCATTCTTAATGTAATTTAAATGGTATCATTCACTATGGTACTATGAGACAAGGTCAGAGTGGGTTCCAAGCTAGCTACACCTGAGCGTACTGTCCCAAATCCTATGCTGGGACACCTGTAAATGTTTCCACTATCAATTTGATTAGGGTTGGATCCAACAACGTTTGCTTTTTCCAAACGAATTAGGTAACCACCCACTTCGTTTTCCTAGGAATCTATCATTTGCACTCTGCCCAACCCGATGATATGGCTCAACAACCCACGTCGTCTTCTCAACTAGGCATACCAAGTAAATTTTGTGATTTTCCCCTTGCAATGTTACTTGTCTTTGCGGTAAGAGAGTTTAGAGGTCTGAAGGCGTTTTCAAAGATGGTTTTCAAGTCTAATTTCTCTGCTTCTTTTTACAAGTAACCTAGATCTGGAAGCTTCCATGGAGAATCCTATCTTAGGATTCAATCATGTGCCTACAAAATGCATGGAACAGGTTAACCCACTTCTAGGTCCCTTTGTTCCTATCGATTTTATGAGTTCTGGGTTAGTTGTTCTGAGCCTTTCTCAATTCTGTTGGTAGGTTTCCAGTTGCAACCACCGACATGAACATGTAGTCCCAGGGAATTTCTTATTTTTATTACAATACTTAGAGCAAACTAGTTATTCTTAGTCTAAACCTGCTCGACTTTTGGTGCAGGTTAAATTACTCTGCTTTCTCGTTACTCTACTTTTCTTGCAGTCATGGATAGTGTGGAGGGTTAACGGGACTAATTTGCTAACCCCAAGTTCTTCTTTACTTCCAAGTTTCTCTTACTTGCTACATTTCTGGTTTTTATTTATTCGGCCTTAGAGATTTCATAAGAGGTCAAGATACAACTATGATCTATTGGCTTGTCTAGCACATTAGATTTTAATGCATACAAGGGTGTGATAGTCAAGACTTAGATAATCTTAGAACAAGAATACTATCTAGCTTGTAATTTAATATTGATTCGGAATTGCCCACTGAGGGGGTTTTTAAGTGTACCTTTGTATAATTCCTTCTGTTTGAAGGATCCTTGCGTACTGAAAAAAGGGATTCGCCTCTAGGTAAATTTATATGCTTCTATTTATTAACTCCGCGGTTGTAGTTTTTTTTTTCCAAAGGAAAAATCGGTAACCTTTTATTTAAAAAATAAAAAGTTACACAAGCAGATGCATTGAAGCATTTTCGTAAGGTGCCCATTGGGCTCGAGTGCATATGCACCCCATGCAATCGTTAAAAAACTAACGTGCATTTAGAAGAGAAAGGAGAAAGAAGAAGGAAATAAGAAGGCAGAGAAACTAAAATCCGGAAACTTCAAGTTTTTCTCCCTTTTTTCTTTTCGACCTTGCGCCACTCGCCTTGGGTGGGCTCAATCGATGCTATGACTAACTGTGTTTCTGCTTTTTTTTAGGCTATTTCCTTGTCTGAGTCTGAAGTATCTGAGTGGTGTTGCCGTTTGATCCCGCCCATACTCAAATCCTCGTTTGCCTTCTCTGCTTGACTTGTTTGGGACTGTTGAGCTTTGTTTTCTAGTGTGGTTTCCTTCTGAGTCTCCTTCCTTTCAGCATTCTCCACAGGTGTATCTTCCTCTTCTGCTTCTGATTCTTCGTCCTCTGAAACAGGGGGGGGGAATTGCCATCCTTTCCTCTGCTTCCCTTTCTGCTTCTTTTTACTGTTTGCTTTCTTGGCTTCTGGACATGTGCTTTGCAAGTGTCCTGTCTGCCTGCAGAGCCTGCAACGGAAAGCCGTGTTTTCATATTCTAGTCCTTGTAGCCAGTTTTGTTGTTTGTAGATCAACCTTATATTGTCCGGCAGTCCTTTGCTTAAATCTACTTCTACGCAGATGCGTGCAAAAGTGTAGACCCTCTCATCAATCCTTTCCAGATCTGTTTTGATATATTTCCCTATACTATTCCCAATTCCTTCCAAAACTCTTTCACTCCAAAAGTGATGGAGAAGGTTATATAGGCGGACCCAGACCGGCACTTTGGAGACATTCATTTTTTTTGGATCAAAATCTGGGAACCATGGGGTCATAAACAGCCCCGCTGTTCCCCAAAACCAAGGCCCAGTGTTGATGATTGTATCTCTAACTTCCTTGGATGCAAATCTAACTATAAAAAACCCCTTGGAGCATAAATGTATGTCACATTCCATGGTCCAAGTGGTAAATATCCAGTGCAATAGATCAAAAGGCTTTGGCCAAAAGCTGTTAAAACGGCATATTAGGGCCTGCGTTTCATAAGACTTAACGAAATCGTCAAGTCCCGTAGAATCAAAGTTAAGGGCTAGAGTTTGCCCTAACTGATCTACTATGTATGGCCTGGGTGTATATCCACCTTGATCTGGAGAAGTCCCTGAATCTCTGCTACCCTGTAAAATATTTTTGTAGGAGGAACCTCCCTTAGGTTGTTGCAAGGGTGCTGTCTTTTTCCCCTTATCGCCTCCTGAGGAGCTTGGCTGTCCCTAAGGCAGGGCCCCTCCTCTCAATCTGAAGTTTAAAACAATGGATGTTCCTGGATTAATCTCATAGTTTTTTAGGGTTCTGCTGTCCTGGAGGGACCTCTTACCACTGACCAAATGTTGGATCTGAACTGGGTATCCCGTCAATGCCTATATTTGTTGTTTCAACTGCATGATAGTGCTTTCTTCCTGTACCCACACTAAGCAAGTTTTCCTTTCAGGGGTTTTAATAAAAATATGATAACAAGTTAGTGTTACTTGAGAGCTAGGTGATGACTGAGATCCTGGTCCGCCTAAATCGGTGATGCGGCTATTCACGGTGTGCTCTGGCTGTAAGCGTTCCTCCAGATCTGACCTCATATAGTGTCGAACTTCCATTTGCAGGTCAAGATCTACAGTCTGGATGCTTGATCTGTACTCATTGCCGCTGATATGTTGCCTAGGTTCTGTCTGTTCTCTGATATTGGCCAGATATGTTAGATTCGGGCCAGATCTGTAATGTTTGGGCCAATCCTTTAAGGGGGAATGCAGATCTGCTTCATGCAGACCCCCTTCTTTGATTTTAACAGTCGATCCAATGGGAAACCCTTCAGATCCCAACCCTGTTGTGTCTCTGGCTTTGGCCAAAATCTCTAGAGCAGAGCGCTAATCAGTAGAAAGTCCTCCGAGCTTCTCCGGTTCGCAGCTCCTTGGATCAGTCGCTGGCAGAGTCTGCTCATCCGCGTACTTCTGGTAAAGAGCAAACAATGCTTTCGCCATGCGTTTTGCTCTGATTCCCATGTCCACACCAGCGGATTTTGAGACCTTATAGCGGAGAAACTCAGGGTCGATCCGCTCAATGGGGTAGCCATTGATTTGTTTCAAAACTCGGCCCCGTTTACAGTATGACTCTGCTGCAGCCCCGTCTTCAAAACTCGGCCCCTTCTGCTTCCGTCCAAGGCATAGATCGGAAACCTCTGCCGCCATTCCTCTTCTAACATCCCCATCCTTGTCGACAAAGCTGCAAACCTCCTTGAACTCGGAGGTCTGCTCGACGATGTGCTGCTTCACGGTTCTGGTCGCCTCCATCGTTTAATTCCAAAATGGATCTTCTTTCCGCGGTTGTAGTTTCATACTACTAGCATATTGCATTAATATTTTTGTTCACTGCTCAATTAAAAAAGCTATTACTTCTCATGTTAACTACCAACTAATATCTACATTTATTTCTAGTTCCATTGAGATTTATTGAGCTCAGAAACATGAGCTTTACTCTTTTGGTAACTTGAGATATAACAATCAAAACAATATTTAATTTATTTCTTTCGACAATTTGTTTATTTTATGAAATATTACCAATTCGATTATGGTTTAATGAATTTTTGTCTTTGCCTTACATTAATAAATCACATTTATTCAAAGACAGACAGTAATATTATTAGTTACTTATCTATTTATGATATTTAATAGTTACGAATGCTCTGTTTGAGTTTGCTCTCCTGCCAAACTATGCGACCGACAATTACGTCTGAGTCTCCCCTGAGCCCTCAAAATTCCATAGTTATTTCTAGTCTTTCTGAGTCAAGTATTTAGATATCAAGACCACTCGGGTCTAATCTGAGTACCCAGACCTTGTCTTCAATAGAGTAACTCCACTGGCTCCAACCAACACAAGAGTTATCCAACTCAGGTAGCTCCCTTGCTACCTCATTCCCTATGAGCCTTCCCTTTGATTTTCCAAGAAGAAGCTCCTTTCATTCATCGATATATTTTATTCTCTTGAATGGGGTTTCTAGTCTTTCTGAGTCAAATATTCAGATATCAAGACCACCTGGGTCCAATCTGAGTACTGAGAGCTTGTCTGTCAATTGAGTAACTCCACTGGCTCCAACCAACTCAAGGGTTATCTAACTCAGGTATCTCCCTTGCTACCTTGTTCCCTATGAGCCTTCCCTTTGATTTTCCAAGAAGAAGCTCCTTTCATTCACTGCGATCTTCTTTCATTCAAGAAGAAGCTCCAGGAAACGTGACATGATATTCTTTCATTCGGTGGAATACATCCTGTCTATATGACATATAGAGAAGCTCTCCTTTGAACAAGTAATACAGCTAAAGCTATATTGGAGTCTGGCAATGTCCCCTGGAACTATATGCGAACTGATAATGTTGAAAATCTCAAGTCCCTGACTGGTTGTTAACGATTGTAGTCATTTTTCATCACTCTTTCAGAGTTGCCCCTCTTTCCTGCGTTATCAAACCATGACTGGAATAAACAGCCGCTTATTTCCTGGTAAATCTGCAAAACCTGATTCGTCTAATATTAACCCTTCTTCTTCCAATAATGCGGCGCCCTCCTCTTCAGACGAGATTTCAGAAGTAAGATCCTCTTTGATCCCTGATTCTCCCAGCCTTGCACATGCTGGTCGAGACAAGGTTGCAGAAACAGGATCTCCTCCGATCCCTTCTGCTCCCAACCCTGAAAAGCTACGAGATCATGCTGAGAGGACAATGGAAGCCGCCGAACAACATATTAAGCTTTTTAGCGAAGCCAATGAAGGAAGTGGTGTTGTCGATTTAGATGTCTTCTTCCGCCATATATCGCAGCTTTCCGATTTTATCAAGGTCTATCCCTATCTTCATTCTTGATGCTCTTTACTTCCTCCATCGTTGTTTAATCCCAAGTTGATGAAAATCAGAAATTCATTTAAGCTTTTTATCATGTTTCACCAAGCAATTTTTTACTTGATTAAATAACAGTTACCTGTTTAGGCTGAGATAACTGTCAAGAAAATTTTACTTCTGTTTGTCCTTTTTTAAAAAATTTATTCTGTTCATAGGGTTTTGAGACGTTCATAGGATTTTGAGATTTAAATATGCAGCAACATTTATTTAATTATTACGAGTGTAAGTCTTGTTTATTTTTGATTTGGTGCCTATACAGGCCTCAACTTGTAACTTTGTTGTGATACCACTTGTAACATGTTTACCACAACAATAAATAAAAAACATAAATAACAACTAACTACAATAACCAAACTTCATTAATATATCTATTACATTCTTACACATATCTTATAAAATTTGTTTTCCCCAAGGGTGCTGCCAACATATATAGGTACACCATTCTTAATGTAATTTAAAAGGTATCATTCACTATGGTACTCTGAGACAAGGTCAAAGTGGGTGCCAAGCTAGCTACACCTGAGCGTACTATCCCAAATCCCATGCTGGGACACCTGTAAATGTTTCCACTATCAATTTGATTAGGGTTGGATCCAACAACGTTTGCTTTTTCCAAACGAATTAGGTAACCACCCACTTTGTTTGCCTAGGAATATGTCATTTTCACTCTTCCCAACCCGATGATATGGCTCAGCAACCCACGTCGTCTTCTCAACCAGGCATACCAAGTAAATTTTGTGATTTTCCCCTTGCAATGTTACTTGTCTTTGCGGTAAGAGAGTTTAGAGGTCTGAAGGCGTTTTCAAAGATGGTTTTCAAGTCTAATTTCTCTGCTTCTTTTTACAAGTAACCTAGATCTGGAAGCTTCCATGGAGCATCCTATCTTAGGATTCAATCATGTGCCTACAAAATGCTTGGAACAGGTTAACCCACTTCTAGGTCCCTTTGTTTCTATCGATTTTATGAATTCTGGGTTAGTTGTTCTGAGCCTTTCTCAATTCTGTTGGTAGGTTTCCATTTGCAACCACCGACATGAACATGTAGTCCCAGGGAATTTCTTATTTTTTTTACAATACTTAGAGCAAACTAGTTATTCTTAGTCTAAACCTGCTCGACTTTTGGTGCAGGTTAAATTACTCTGCTTTCTCGTTACTCTACTTTTCTTGCAGTCATGGATAGTGTGGAGGGTTAACGGGACTAATTTGCTAACCCCAAGTTCTTCTTTACTTCCAAGTTTCTCTTACTTGCTACATTTCTGGTTTTTATTTACTCAGCCTTAGATATTTCATAAGAGGTCAAGATACAACTATGATCTATTGGCTTGTCTAGCACATTAGAGTTTAATGCATACAAGGGTCTGACAGTCAAGACTTAGATAATCTTAGAACAAGAATACTATCTATCTTGTAATTTAATATTGATTCGGAATTGCCCACTGAGGGGGTTTTTAAGTGTACCTTTGTATAATTCCTTTTGTTTGAAGGATCCTTGTGTACTGAAAAAAGGGATTCGCCTCTAGGTAAATTTATATGCTTCTATTTATTAACTCCGCGGTTGTAGTTTCATACTACTAGCATATTGCATTAATATTTTTGTTCACTGCTCAATTAAAGAAGCTATTACTTCTCATGTTAACTACCAACTAATCTCTACATTTATTTCTAGTTCCATTGAGATTTATTGAGCTCGGAAACATGAGCTTTACTCTTTTGGTAACTCGAGATATAACAATCAACACAATATTTAATTTATTTCTTTCGACAATTTGTTTATTTTATGAAATATTACCAATTCGATTATGGTTTAATGAATTTTTGTCATTGTCTTACATTAATAAATCACATTTATTCAAAGAAAGACAATAATATTATTAGTTACTTATCTATTTATGATATTTAATAGTTAGGAATGCTCTGTTTGAGTGTGCTCTCCTACCAACCTATGCGACCGACAATTACGTCTGAGTCTCCCCTCAGCCCTCAAAATTCCATAGTTATTTCTAGTCTTTCTGAGTCAAGTATTTAGATATCAAGACCACTCGGGTCTAATATGAGTACCCAGACCTTGTCTTCAATGGAGTAACTCCACTGGCTCCAACCAGCACAAGAGTTATCCAACTCAGGTAGCTCCCTTGCTACCTCATTCCCTATGAGCCTTCCCTTTGATTTTCCAAGAATAAGCTCCTTTCATTCATTGATATCTTTTATTCTCTTGAATGGGGTTTCTAGTCCTTCTAAGTCAAATATTCAGATATCAAGGCCACCTCGGTCCAATATGAGTACTGAGAGCTTGTCTGTCAATGGAGTAACTCCACTGGCTCCAACCAACTCAAGAGTTATCTAACTCAGGTATCTCCCTTGCTACCTCGTTCCCTATGAGCCTTCCCTTTGATTTTCTAAGAAGAAGCTCCTTTCATTCACTGAGATCTTCTCTCATTCAAGAAGAAGCTCCAGGAACGTGACATGATATTCTTTCATTCG
>APFE030670449.1:0-29468 GCA_000404065.3 Pinus taeda | reverse complement strand
TATTTAAAGCGCATGGAGGGTCATTTGTAGGTTAACCGTGCATGAGAGAAGTTTATGTAAATTTTCATTCTTTTATTAATAAATTGCCTGTAGTAGCCACGTTGGCGCAGGCCGTGGACTGTTTCCCTCTCTGAGGGTCTTAACCACGTCAAAATACTGGTGTATTGATCCGTGATCTGTTTGTGAGCGGTGTCCTTTTGGTGTTCTGTCTGAGGAACTTACCCTGTAAATTCTTACAGTCTGATCCATCCATTCACTCACTTTAAAGCATCAAAATCTTTGTCTTCCTTTCCCCAATCAGAACTTTGCAGACACTATGCCTCATCTCCGAGCCCAATTTTCCTTTCCCTATTTCCAGCACAAAACCCCCAAAAACTCAAACCAAACCCTTCTAGTTTATACCTAGCCTAAAATTAGCTTTTATTTCAGTCATCTCAAGCCCCATCGATTGTCTTTTGTCGAGATTGACCTGGAGAGAGCCCTCCCCTGTCCTCATAGGGCTAGCTACAAGGCTGAGCGTAGTTTGATGTGGACCCAGACCCTTGCCTTTCTAGCCTAAGGCAAATCTAGGATCTAGCAGGATGTGGAAAAAAATGAGAAAATTCATCCATAAGTTGTATTATTCTCTTTAGAATATTCTCCAAATGTTTGTCTTTTAACCAAGTTCCTTTATGTAAATGTTGAATAGTAATGAGAAAATCCCCCAACATGTTAATATTGGTCACTCGTATGGTTTTGACCAGAACTAAACCATGCAACGGACCATGAATTTCTTCCTGGATATTTGTCATGTGTCCCAAACCCCATGAAAAGCATTTTACCAGTCCGAATTTCGATTGTCCATGGATAAGGTAAACTAAATTTGAAATTGGATAAAATTTGCTATTCAATCCCCTTTCCACCTTCTTCAGCTTTTTTATCTTATCCTAAATTGTAAGAACCAATTCATTTTTATCATTTACCTTTTCTATGTCAATAATCAAAGTAGTTCAATCTTTCATTCATATAGCTTCCAATGATTCTTATGACAAATTTTTTTAAACTAAACAATTTGTCCTACTTCTTCAACTGTTAATCTCAAAGAATGGCTTAAACATGTTCATTTGATTGATTATCTTGTCTCAAATCCTTTGATTCAAATCAATTAAATGTTGTATGGAGAATGATCAAGAGTGACTTATAAAAATACTTGAAGGTTTCCTAGGCCTTTAATAGTGATTCACTATTTGTATCTTTTTGGATAACCTATGACTACAATTTCTAAATAATAATAATAATAATAATAATAATAATGAGCACATCATTCGTGTAAGCCAATTTCTCTTTATTTTAAAGCTTTATATTTTGAATCTTATTAGATAACTCATAGACCTAAGTATTGTATGATGCTACTTGTCAATTATGACATCAACATTGTCTTAATTTTTGGATATGTTCATAATTCTCTCATTATCATTTAGGAATTTAGTTATTTAAAATATTTATGATAGTGGCATGTTCTAACAAGCTTTTTCAACAAGCTCCTACTCGAATTTTGTAACTCAAGCATATGTTCATTAGTAATCTTCATTCTTGCATCAATTCATTGATTCATTTGACAATCGAGAGTTTTGACATCTCAAACTACCATTTTACAATGTTAAAACAACATTTTCCTCATAAAAAGTGATTATCTCCTTTGGTTCAAAATGCTCAATTTAAGGGATCTTCGATTTGGGTTCCAAATTATTTATCTCAGTACCTTTGGAGTCCAACAAACTTTAACACTGCTTATGCTATGTGTTACATAAATATTGGTTGTTCTAGATCTATTAATTATTTTTTCATGCTTGAATCAAGTATCCAATTTATTGAACAAAGTTTCCAACTTCTTGACATTGACCGCTGATTGAATCAATTTTCTCGAAATCGTCTCTCTACCTTTACTACATTATACAATCATATCTACAATGTTTGATTTTATTTGAATCAACTTGCAAAAATGTAGCTTTATATCTTATTTCTAATACCTATGAGGTTGAGTTATAGAACTAATAAATTATGTTTGTTGATTTCATGATCCATGGATACCAAAAATATTGCAATAGTAAGACCTACAATTATATGTGATCCTTGAAAATTTTCCATTTGTCTTGAAGTTTCACCTAATGCATTCATTTGTCTAACTGGCTTTGCTCTAATTCTTTCATTGAGCTTCCACTCTAGCTCTCCATTGACTTAATTAATGTCCTGTCACTTGCATTCAAATATTGAATTATCTCCATAGGAGAAGTGACTACCAACATCATCTCAATTATTCTTGTGTTGTATTTTTCACTTTCCAACTTGAGGTAGACATCAATGTCCACCTTGCAATACCCTACCACCCTCAAGATTTAAGATGTTTTCAGACTCCAACCTGAAGGAGTCTTCATTCTCCTTCATGCACCACCTAACCACCATGAAGATAACATATATAAAAGTAAATATAGGTTGTCATACTAGGGAGAATGACCCAATTACAATGATATCAAAATAACCCTTATTGTTGTCTTTGTTGACGTATGTCAGGTATGCAATGATGTAATGTAAATCAACTTCAAAATTTCTTTGTGAACATTGTCAAATGTCTTCTTACAAATATTTTAACCAAATCTTACTTCAACATTCAACTCAAACACAAATTGAACAATTGACAAAATCTTGTCTCATACCTCAACTAAGTTTGTTGATGAGAGGTTTGCTTGTTTCTACCATTGATAGCTTCAGACTTTTTCAAGTTTTCCTTCCTTGGAGATGCCCCTTGTAGCCCCTTAACCTCTATCATGATTGTGTCTTACTTAAGCCCTTCAATTAAGATTCTACCTTGGACTTCTTCTTATCATACTTCCTTTGTTTCTTTTAAATTCAATTTCTATTTAGATTTTAAATTTGAAACAGCCTTGTTACACTGAAATTTGTCACGATGACTATCTGCAGTTAATATGGCTCCATCAGTAGTCATATTATCCTCCTTGTCAAGCCAAATACCTCTGCTCTTCATGTCAAACTTCAAAAAAGAGAAAAAGTCACTAAAAAACATGTTTATCTCTGGGTACGCAGATTCTTCTACCTTGCCTGCGTGTACGCATCCCAAACTCACTGTACCTGCGTACTTGTACGCTCTGTAAGCCAAAGGATGGGGTGCGTACCCCTGGAAAGGTCAAAAGGCGCGAGTTTCATCTTTAAAAAGTTACTTGTGGTCACTTCTAGAGCCTTCTAGAAGAGTGTTTGACGTGTATTGAGTGCCTCCAGATGGTTCATGCATCCCTATGATAGAGGAACTTATCCATTCAAGAGAGGAGATACCCCATCCAAAAGAGGGAGTATCCCATTGATGTTGGAACTGAATAACTTCCTCTAGAACACTATAAATACAGGCTTTGGGCCAGAGAAGGGGAGGTTAAAAGCTGAACATTCCAAAGGGTAGATGCTGCTGGAATTAGGACTTCCATTGTAAACTTGTGAGGAGAGATTACCATCCTTTCTTGTTTCCATATTGGAAGTAGGTGAGGTTGTCAAAGTAGAGGAAATCTCTTGCTGGACCCTCGGAGGAGCTTGCACAACACCAAGGCTCAGGTTGTAATGGTTCCTTTTTTGTTTCCTTAATACAAATAAGTCCATTCTTCTCAATGATTTGTTGTTAATGAATTATTTCATGTACTGCTTGGTCTATGTGATGAATATGCTTTGTTTTATGAAATATTCAGGTGTTATGTAATCGTTTGACTATTAGTGTATGCAGGTCTTAAAGTGAAGGAGGAGCTCATCTGGATCAGCAAGGTTGGACTGCTACAACAAGCGTTGGATTTGAGGTAGGATCAAACAACACTTGGTTTCTCATAGGATAATGTATGTTTAGAGAAGGATTTCTCTTGTTTGTTTTGTTTGTCACTAGAGAGTCTTAGACTCCTAGGGAGGTTAGTTTTGTATGCAAAAATAACTCTTTCCGCATGACAAGGCTTTGAAATTTCCTTGAACTTCAAACAAGGCTTAGTTTAATCTTCAAGAGGAATAATTTCATACACCAATGTTATGCCATGGGGAGTGATAAAAAAATATCATGCAAGAACTCAAAAATTCAACCGTAATTATGACCTTGATAAGCCTCCAACAAAACTGAGGAGGGTTGAAGATCAGATTCTGAGGTAGCCAATAATACAATTGATAGAGAGAAAAACATTACTTCAGACCAATGATCTTTGTCCAGTGAAAACCTGTCATAAGAAAGATAAAACTATCAATCTCTTGACCCATAGAAAATTGAGCTCCAACATATCTTTGTGATTTCCTAGGCCTCAAAACAAATTTTAGTGTAAATACATCAGATAATTCATGACTGATTGATACATCCTAAAGGGAGCTAAATACCCTCATATAGAGAGGAAGGAAGGGTCTAGAAGGGGGGTCGACTAGCAATAGAATTCATGGAGCTGACCTTAATTCATGCCTAATTAAAATAATTTTTTTCATTGATCCAACCTTATTTCCAAGTTAGAATAATTTCCACAATTAAAATTGTTATTAGGGGATGACTAAATCTTCCTTTCGAAGTCAATTTAGCAAAGAAAATTCCTCAATTTGAGGGTTGATTAATCAACCCAAGAACCACTCAAGTTAATCAAAATTTCTTAAATATAAATGCTCATTTTTACCCAATTAAAAGATTGTATGTTATCATTGATTTGGGCTTCCTCACCACACATTTGGGGCATTGTCTTTGAAGGAACATATCTCCTAAACTGTGAGGAGTTATTTGACGTGTCACCTATCATTAGAATTGGCATGACTACGAATACAATGATGGTGGTCTTACTTGCGATTTCATTGATCCTATCATTGAAACACCTCATCAAATGTGGGACATCATGATCACAATGCATGGGGCTCTTAAACTAGTGGGGCTCCTTCTCCTCCTTCAAGGGCTTCTTTTCCATTAGAACTTCCAATCAACGCAATCCTTTGGTGTATATTAAGAGCATTCAAATACTGATGTTGGAATCAATTACAACACCATTAAGTAATCTCCCCCTTTGTCATTGATGGCAACACACATACTCTCCTTGTGATTACTTCTCCCTCTCTCTCCATGCTTCTAATATTCCTACCCTAATTTCTCTTCCCTTTCACATCAATCACAAAGGGTAACTTACCCTGATGAAGTATCTCCCTTGGTCTTCCTACAATTTTTATTTCTCTCTGATAGTTTATCTCCCTATGTCTTTTTATGCCTCACAAAACTTGTCATTTTCATTCCACCTTGAAGCAATCGATCAATGTGACACGGTATCATGTATCTGCAATCACAAGCTATATGTCCATACTTATGGAAATTGAAGCATTCAAAGTGGTACCTAGATGAAAAAACAACTAGCGTATATTCTCTATTCATGATGCAATTTGGATATAAGTCATATGTTCCAACAAACTTTCTTTTAAGGTTTTGATAATAACCTTGATCCATCCATATCATAAGCTTATCAATACCTCGCCTTATGTCCAAATTTAGTACATGAAACCAATACCCATAAAATATATGAGTGTACCTAGTTGAGATTTCTTGCCTTGATCATCTTCTGAATACATTCTTTCTTGGAGGTGGATTACTTCTTGGAGCAACAATAATTTCAATCTTCTTCTATCCTTCACTTCAATTTGACCTATAAAGGATTTTCCATTCAATATTTTCTTTAAGATTTCTTTATGGGGGCATGGAACTCGTGCCTTCATTGCATGGAGCTTCACCTGCTTCTTTTTTTGTGATCTTTAAGCAAGAAATTTATTGATCCTTTTTATTAATGACACAATTGCTCTTTTCAACATCTTGCATTTTCAAAATAAGCTCATGCTTCTTTTGAGAAACTTACAATTCATACTTCAAAACAATTTCCTTCAACTTGCTTGTTAATATTTTGTCTGTCCTTTCTCCTTCCTCAACTTGAAGTCTTAGGAGGGAAAATTCTTTTGTTGCTTTGTCAAAATCCCTCATTTATTCCTTCTGCCATTCATTTTCCTCTCTAATCATGTTTATTTCTACTAGAGTTTCATGAAGTTCCATTTGATTTTGAATAATTGTAGCTTCGAGTATTTGATTTTTCTTCCTTGGTCAATTCTATCTCCATGTCCACTTCTTCTTTTTCTTAATTGTCACCAGGATATTTTCTCTTAGTATCATCATCATCTTCATCTTTACTAGCATGCTTTTTTATGTAAATATTTTGAATCTTCTCCCAAAGTTATTTAGTTGATGTGCATTGACCTACATTGGATCTCATAGATGTTGGGAAAAATTCAAGAAGATAATAAGGTGATAAATATGAAACAGAAAAGAAACCTCAGAAAGTATCTCTTTTAAAACGTGAAAATTTTCAGTTACCTATTTATGATGGTGAAATAAATCCTGAAAAGTTAGATAACTAGATTAAGCAGTTAAAAGTGTATTGTCGTATTCAGAACATCTCTGACAATAAAACGAAAATTCTGTTAGCTACACTTAGAATGGGGGGAACAACTTTAATCTGGTGGGAAAGCAAAACTCAAATAGATGTAAAGCGAAAAAAAAAAGTCATCTCTTCATGGTCTAAGTTTTTAATAGCTACTAGGAAATAATTATATCCTTTAGGATACATGCAGCAAGCTATTATTGATTGGGAGCATTTGAGGCAAGGTAAAGGGCAGAGTGTTCAGGAGTTTACTCGGGAGTTCAAATGGAAAGCATTGGTGCTTGGTATTTCATTGGATACACGTGAAACTTTATTAAAATACATCGGCAGTTTACATTCATATTTGCAGCATACATTATTGATGTTTAATCCTAATGATTTTGATGAAGTGTGTGTTCAAGCCATACATATTGAATTAGGTGGTAGACCATTCAAGCTTTCACTGCAAGCATCCAAAGAGTTGGAAATCAAAGGTTCCAATGACATTAAAGGGAAGAATAATTCGAAGAGAAAAAAAACCAGCGACAGCTCAGATGAAAGGTCTACCTGTTCTCATTACTAGAGAATCTGTCATGATGAATCTAATTCTTGGAAACTTCATATAGAACTTAAGCCCAAAAATTTCCTTAAAGAGAAGGATGAAAAGAAAGCAATTGCAATAGTCCAACAAGATCTAGATTCTCATTTAGGTGATGAAATGAGGATAACTGCCATAGTTTCAACATGTAAAATTTCTGACACTAGTTCAATTTCGAATACTATTGCATCTTCATCAAACATAAATCCTTCGAACGAGGATAAAAGAGTTGAATTATTTAACATAGGGATAACTATTAAGCACACAAAGGTAGATACAATGTTCATAGTGGATCACAGGAAAAATTAATATTTAAATATTTAGTTAAGAATTTCGGTTTGGAGACACAGAATCATCAAAGACCTTACCCATTAGGATGGCTAAATAAGTCAACTTAGATAAAACTCACAAAACAATGTTGATTAATATTTTCCATTACAACTAATTACATTGATGATGTGGAATTAGATGTGGTTCCAGTAGACATATGTGGAGTTGTCTTAGGAAGTCCTTATCTTTATGATCGTGATGCAATACTTTATAAAAGAGAGCATAAATATCACCTTAAGAAAGATGGGTCGAGTTTATTGTCAAGGCACATAAAAGTAAACATCACTTGAATTTAGTTGTTTCTAATCAGATGAAGCAATTAATAAGTTAAAATAAGAGATTTGTAATCATGCTTGTAAAGGAACAACGTAAGAATCAACATGATGTTTGTTCAAGTTATGAGTCTCAGCTTAAAGATAGTTTGATAAAAGATCTAGAAAATTTTCCAGTTCTATTTAAAGAAACTAAACATCTTACTCATAAGTAGGGAATACAACATGAATTATAGTTGATGCCTAAAGCTCCTCTTCCTAATGTGAGAATGAATTATTTCAGTCCATGTTTGGAAGTTATAAGTTTAAGGGATGTAGGTCAGTATTGAGGAAATTCATTATTAAATTTCTCTTGTATCATGTCACCATTTCATGTTTCAAACAGTTTGGAAGCCTCTTTTCAAGTGGAGAGGAAGCCTAGTTGTTTTCATATCAAAGCATTTTCTAAAGTAGTATCAAAGTATCCAATACATCTAAGGGAAACTTATGCATCAAGGGAAAGTGATAATCAATGGAAACATCATTTAAGGAATAAAGAAACAATGATTCAAACAAATCAACAATCATTTCAATACTTTCAAAATCAAGCTAAGTTGCAGTAGTGTTCAACTTACAGTTTGATGGGTTTATTGCAGCAAGTTCACTTAGTAATGAGGAATCTTGAATGTATATCAAGTCAAATAGCTAGTTTGATGTCAAGAATTTCTTTGATTGTCTCTATCATTCTACAATATAGATTGTTAATACATGTGAATAGTATTGAATAATATCTTGTAGAGATTGTTTTCAAATATGATTATGAATCACTAACTCATCGTATTTCCCATGTTCATAACAGGTTGTTTCACCATCTTCGCAAGTTATACATACTACAGAAGGGTGGTACAGTTGTTAGATTTAACATGTTACATGGTCAGCATCATCATGGTCATCACTTTCAGGTGGTTGAATGAAAGTATTGGTACATCATCGGGGCAAGGTGGAGAGTGAGGGAGCTCTACCCTCATCGGCTATCTGTTTAAGTCAAACTTTTGCGGTCCATAAGCTTTCAAGTGGAGAGGATTGATCGAGGAGGATCTTGTTAGATCAGTTACACAAGTTCAATTTCATCCTCAACATTTAGTGTCTGGTGTCGTCAGGTTCGACTCTCATGTTTATGGTTTACATTATTTGGTAATGTATATGGTTTTCGTGGTGATAAGGTTTGATACTTGGGTGTCAACATGTGATTGTCGTTAGTTTCACCAAGGTCTGGTTGTCGACATGGGTTTTTTGTCATGCAACGTTGATAATGTTGCTTTGTGATGAAGAGGTGTACATGGGTACTTATCAACAAAATTCAGGTATTGAAAGGACAAAACCCTAACCTAAGATCTAAAACCCTAAATATACATCTAAAACCTCAAAAAATACATTAAATACTATTCCCTAAACTATCTACCCTCTTAGACCATGATACATTTCCAAACCATGTTAAAAAACCTAAGTTACAAACACCTAGACATATAAATCTACGACTAAAACCCTCTCAGGCTATTGTATTACAAACAAAACCATGTATTAAAAACATTGCAAAATACAAATATGAGTCCTAACCATGAGGTTTTAGACTCCATCGAAACCGTATGCATGTGATGAGATAAAGGTTTAGCCCTTGGGGTTTACATAACACTCAGTCCTAAAACCAGAGTAGGAATCCACCTAACCATGACTGCCAGGTCGTAGTCGAAATGTGAGCAAGGTTAACGCAACAGTGAGAGTTGACCACAAATGTTGGGGATAAGTTGCACCATCATCCAAGACCATCGGGAAGTGAGGTCACATGGTTACATCATCGCTGACCGTTAGCCAGAACCATCAAAAACTAGCGTCAGGTGGTAGCCTACGGTTAGACCATGGCAGGTCACACGTAACGGTCTTCCTCCTCCGCCCCCTTAGCAAACCGCATATGGTTATCTCTTATCGTGAGGTCTATTTTGGGTTTTTTCTTGGAGTTTTGGAATATTTAATTAAACTACCATGGAACCTAATCCCTAGGTGTCAAACCATGGTATCACCAAGACTCATGAACCCTTTTGATAGCCATTCATGCCCAGTTTAGTCAAAAGGAGTTTAAATTAACCTACTGAGACTATAAATTCATCCTTTTACTCATGAAGAGGGGAGGAGTGGTTTTGAGTTTTATGTGTAGGTTCTAGAGGATATAAGTTGTTTTGTTTTCAGTGTAACAAGAGTATCTGGAGACAGAATTGGGAACCGTGATAGGCGTTGAAAAGATGGTTCACAGATATTTCTTATGATAGTGGCCAGAAGTGCCTACATGCAAAAAAAATTTGGTCAATTTTTTGTGTAATTGACCTCCTCAAATTCAATCCTAATAAAGTGGTTGCCCATCTTCAAAGTGGACCTAGAGACGTAGTCCATGAGGGGCGAACTCCGTAATTAATATTGTTCTATGGTATCACTATGTATTTATTGTTTTCACTTCTGTTTTGCATCTTGCTTATGTTTCTCCATCTGTCATAAAGTTTTTCTTTGAAAGTAGTTCTCACATTTTTAGCCCTGTAAGTCAATGTTCACTTCATTGTTGGCATAATCAATTCTACTTTAGGTTTAACATATGATCATTTCATATCACTCTTCATCCAATGTAATAGGTCCTGAAACTAGGGAAATACCAGAGACTTCCCTTGATCATTTGGATTTGTGATTCCTTGACTCTCCCATCTTTTATCTCCTCAGATATTCCTTCGAGTTGTTAGGCTACAATTGAAAAAACCCACCGTCTCATACCAATCATTGGAATATCCAGCAATACCAAGAGGGGGTGTTAATCAATATTGGGAACTTTTAAAAAATGTAAACCATATCATGTAAACATTAAACAATTAAGAACATCATTCAAAAATGCACAACATCAAATAGAGTACACAATAATTTTAGGTGGAACACTTCTCGGAGAAAAAACACCAAAATATTTTAATATATGTCTTAAAGATTACATCATCATGAATATCTAACTTCCAAGATTCTCCAAAAACAACTGGAAGGAGGCTCCAACCCCTTGATTTATCAGCTCAAATTGAAAGGATGTTCCAACACCTAGGTTTACCATCTCCAACTATAAGGAGGCTCCAACCCCCTAGTTTTACAAGATCCAACCCCCTACAAGGTCCATCTTCCCCTAGTCCACCTACCCCCCTAAAGTATTTTGAGGCTCAAACCTTAGGGAGACTTTATTGTCTACCTTGCACCACTCTACCACCCTGAAGATTGAAGATGTTCTCAGGCTCCAACCTAAAGGATTCTTTGCTCTCCTATATGCACCACACAACCACCCTAAAGATGAAAGATAGGAAAATAAATGTGGTCTCTTGTACCGGGGACAATGACCCACTTACAATGATATCCAAATAACCCTTATTATTGTCTCTTCTAATGTATGCTATGCATGCAATGATGTAATTTCAATCAACTTCAAAACTTCTTCTTGTACACTATTGAACATTTTCCTACTAATATTTGACCACAAATCCTTCCTCAACATTCAATTATCGTTCTCTTTCATGATCAAAACTAATTTACATATTAGTGTGTGATGCTTCATGTATTGAAATAATTTTCTATAATTTCTTTTAAATTATTTCAAATATTTTGGGAATTTGTCCCTTACGGGAGGCATGATCGAGTGTTTGTGCCCCCCTTCCATTGTTGACTAGCTATTTCTAGGTTGGATTTTTCCTTTTCCTTATCTTTTTTAGGAGATTACAATCCCAAATGATGGTTAGAGTTTCTTTAACATCAAAATTTATTGATACATAAAGTGAATGCCTCAACCTACATCCTTCCACCACATTATTGAATGAAGACCCTCCCCTTACACCACATGGGGGAGCCATGAGAGTAGGTTATCTGCAACAAGAATGTAACCCTATATTGAAATCCAAGATCAAATGAGGTTAGATCCTCTATCACAATGTTACTTTCGCTCTATATATAAAACCAAATATTAAATATCAATACAAATCTTGATACACTATTAATATTAAATATATTGGTTCATTGCTAGTTCGTTGCATTTACAATGCTATGTATTTATATGTAAAAATTAATTACAGTAAAATTAATTTTAATAAAATTTTCAGACTAATTTTATTCCCTTAGGTACAGAGGGAGGTACCCAAGGGAATAATGGGATGTAATAATATAATAAATAAATGGGATCTAGTTAATAAACAATCTAGTTAACCCGCATTATGCAAGGGAACACAATTAGTTAGGGATTAATGTGATAAGTCCATTGTATTGGATGTATGGTATTGAGAAACCCATGGTGATTACCTGTTGTATTGTATGTATGAAGCCAATATAGAGGCTAGAGACTCTCGAGTGAGGGATGTTGAGTATTGTTTTGTATTGTCAAACATATGCCTTGATTCATGTTCTCCTTCCTTAAGATATAATTATATGGTGTCACCCTACCTCAAGATTTTTATCAATAAAGAATAATTTTCAAACATTATTTCTCTATCTTTGGTGTTATTTCTCTCATATATTTTGCACTTTTATATATTTTCATGTGAGATCTAGATACAACTTGTTGTAGATCTCACGTCCAAATATATCAAATTCTCTCATAAAATAAATCCAAGAGCCAATACACAAATAGGATAGAAATACTTCACTTTATTAATCAAACTCTTGAGGTAGCGCAACACAATACAGTTACTCAAGGACAGAGATCAATTGACAAGCTAAGGCATGTCAATACAAGCAATACTAGACATCCCTCACTCGAATGTCTTTAGCCTCTATATAGGCTACATACATATAATACCATGGGTAATCACCATGAGTCTCTCAAAATTATATATTCAATACAACGAGCTTATCACATTATTCCCTAACTATTTGTGGTCACTTGCATAATGCTTGTTAACCAATTTATTTATTAACTATGGCTCATTTATTTATTATATTATTATAACAAATTATTCCCTTTGCTACCTCCCTTTGTAACCCATATTATATGTTATCCTTAGATATCATTTTTTGGGATTCAACTGCGTTAAGTAAGTCATTCAAACGTATGACCATTTCCATGAGAGGTAGTCGTAACTGACTAATTTCTCATGATTTTTGAATAGTTCACTTAGCCCTCATTGCATCGGGTGATGCTCACAGGGGTGAAGAAGTGGGATTGAAACTAGTGAAATGTGGAGAACGAATCACATAGCATCAATCATCACTTCCGGGGCTTGCACCCGGTAACCAGGACTTCCCAGCAGGTCACCCATCCCAGAACTCCTCTGGCTCAAGCGCGCTTAACTGTGGAGTTTTTCCACAATCAAGCCCACTTAGCTTGCTACCCCATTTGCAAAACCTTAGCAATTATTGTGCCTCATGAACCATTCAAGTAGAGATCCCTTGACTCTTTTTCGAATTTAAGTATGGGGATTTACGCAGTGCATTATATGTTATCCTTGTTATATTTTCCCTTTTGGGAGCTCACGTGTTTTTATGGTAATATACCCCCTTCTACCTTACTTTTTAAATCTCTTATTCTTTTTAATATAATTCAATTTATTTTGTTTATTTATTATTTTGATGGGTATTACGTTATCCCTTTTTAATGGAACTTTTATATTCTCAATTATATCATTAACCATATGATTAATTTCTTCTACTCATATTTTTGGGATTTATTTCAATTTTATTATTTTATGAACATTTATTCAATTATTCTTTTATTAATTTTTTTAAGGATGACCATTATTATTGTTAACTATTTTTAATAATATTGTATTTATTTAAATTTTTTTTATTATTATATTACAGTAAGGTTCTTATACACCAATTTTGTGTCTCACTTGGAAGTACCTTTAAATTAGATAATAATAATAATAATACACATCTATGAAAATTGGTAAAACAATTCACTTAATTGTAGAGTTGAGGCTTTTGTGATCCATATCAAGTTTATGAGAGATTTTTCGGTGAAAATCACATGAGAAGCCTTCTATTAATAGGGTGATCAATCTTTCCATTTTCTCCTTTCCCCCTTCTATTTTTAAAGTTTTGGGTAAAGGGATGAATTCTGCCTTAGCCCCTAGGAAGATCCCTGTGGATGATATCATTTGTGACATTGAGTTTGGGATCAAAGATGTACGTGATAGGATCAAGGATACTATTAGGCACGACTCTATGGTTGTCTTGAGAAAGGCTAAGCCCCCTAAGAGCAACCTTAGCAGGGACGAATCTTTCGCTCTCAGATCCTTAAACGAGAACAAAGATATCATTGTTCTAAAGGCAGACAAGGGCGGTGTTGCCGTCATCCTTGACACGGTTGATTACCGTAACAAAATGTTAGATCATCTTCATAATAGTGGTAGCTACAAAAATCTTCCCAAGAATCCTTTGAAGAAGGTTGCTAGGAATGTGGCTCTTGTCATTAAATCCATTAACTCAGTGAGTTTCCTGCACCATAAACTCATTGAGAGCAACCCTATTACACCTAGAATCTATGGTCTCCCCAAGATTCATAAGGAAGGAGCTCCCTTAAGGCCCATTGTCAACACCATTGGAGGTCCTACCTACCTTCTTGTTAAGTTTCTTGCGTTAAAGCTTAAGCCCTTAGTTGGTCGTACAAAGTCCCTTGTTAAAGACTCTACTTCCTTTATTGATGAACTCAAGGACATTAAGCTTGACCTTGGGGACATTCTTGTTAGCTTTGATGTAGTTTCTCTGTTCACTTGCATCCTTATTAAGGAGGCCATGGAGGTGATCAACCGCCTAACTGACCCTAACACTGTGAGGTTAGTGGAGATCTGCCTCACTTCCACCTTTTTTAGTTTTGAGGGAGAGTTCTTCGAGCAAACCTGTGGGGTCGCCATGGGCTCCCCCCTTTCTCCTGTTTTTGCTAATCTTTTTATCTAAGATTTTGAGTCCACGGCTTTAAGTTCTTCCCGGCTCTTGCCAAAGCTCTGGAAAAGGTATGTGGATGACACCAATGTCATCTCGTCCCATGGCCAAGAAGAATTAGATCTTTTCTTTGAGCATCTCAACAATCAATCCTCAGCCATTAAGTTCACTAAGGAGCAGGAAGTTGATGGTTGCCTCCCTTTCCTTGATATTCTTATCTCTAAGAATAGTGATGGTTCCCTCGCCCACCAAATTTTTGAAAAAGAAAACGCATAGAGAGCAGTATCTTCATGCTAATTCCCACCATTTCCCAGCTCAAAAGATGGGTGTTCTCAATACCCTTGCTACTCGGGCCCTAAGGATCTCGAATAAGAAGAGTTTTGAGAAAGAAAAATCCCATCTCCTTGATGTCATTGCTGAGAATGGTTATAGTAGATACTTGGATCAGAAGGATTTCCTTAAAGCCACCAAGAATTCTCTCTCTAAAAGGGAACCGAGGGAGCGGATTCCACAAGTCCATCTCTGTTTGTTCAGGGGACCTGTGATAAGATTGCAAGGATTCTCAAGATACATAGTGTCTGTGTGACCTTTAGGCCCCTTAACACCATTAGTTTGTCCCTCACATCAGTAAAGGATCCTATCGACCCCAAGGATATGAAAGGGGTTTATATTATCTCATGGTCGTGTGGGACCCCCTATATTTGTGAGACGGGTCGCTCCATTAATCAAAGGATTAGTGAGCACGCAACTCACCTTAAGCATAGAAGAGCTAAGACCTCTGCTTTAACTGAACATATAGAAAAAACCAATCATTATGTTTGCATCGAAGCCACTAGTGTTATTGCTAAGGTTTCGCATTTCCATCATGAGAAATTTAGGGAAGCTCTTGAGATTGAAAAGAGGCACAACAATCTCAATATAGAGGATGACTCGAAAATGAGTAGGTGCTCGATTCAAGCACTCTCTTCTTAGTCGTTTGTTCGGCCCCCTCTCTTTTTTTGGGCTCGTATTATTTAGATTTATATATATTATATATTATATATATATATATATATATAATATTTTAATTTATTTATTATTAGTTTGTTTTTTATTATTATTTTTTTAATATTATTTTCTCGCCTCTTATTTTTTATTTATCATTATTTATTATTTTTCTTCATTTTTTTAGTTTATTCATTACTTTAAACTAACATTAATTAATTATTTATATATTATATTTTAGGTAATTTACTTATTTCCATAAATAAAATAATATACTAATAATAAAAATTAATATAATATTAAAATAATAATAATATTAATAAAAATTTGACTTGGGTTTTATAGACAAAATTAACAGTTATTCAATTTAGCTCAAACTATTTAACATGCTACCCTCAATATGTTTCTTCAACTTGTAGTCACCATGAACCACACTATTTGGTGCGGGTAGACAAATGGTTTCCCATGTGATTTTCACCTAAAAATCTCTCAAAAAATTCACTTAATTTCAAACCTCAATATTAAGGAGCCTACAACCATTTAATTCAACATCCATCAACCATCTAGAAAGGTCAAACCTCTCTTGGTATATACCTCTTTTTTGGCCATGTAGTGAGTCTTTATTGAGAGGTTTTCTATGGATATGAAAATTGCTGAGGGTAACAATATTTGTTGTGGAAAATAGCATTTATTTTGATCTAGTTAGAAGCTTTTATTGGAATGAATCTCTCATTAGCAAAGAATACTTTAAAATAAGATACATTAGAGAAGAATATTGTGGACAAAACCAGGGGTTATTAGTCCAAAAACCTCAATCTTCAAATCTGTTTTAATTGTTAATTATTAATTTTTATTGTTTTGTTTTGTTTTGTATTTTATTTTTTATTCTTAATTTAGCCAATTTATTTTTTTATTAAAAAAATGTGATGGACAAAACCATGGATGATTGCCTCCATCCATAAAATATACTATTTTTATCTCAATTGCTTTAAAATTATTAATTTTTATTTTTATTTATATTTAATTTTCAAAAATTTTATCTAGTTTTTTTAATCTACAAAATATACTACCCATACAAAAGCCAACAAAACATGGTAAATTTACCTCTTATTGGATTTTATTTTAATTGTTAATTTATTTTAATTTAACGAAGAGGCCCGTTTGTATTTTTTAATTTTAAGGTTGCTTATATATAATACCATGAATGAGCATTACCTAAATGAGTGAAATTGTTTTGTGGGCTATTGCGTTTCATTTTAAGTCCGTAACTGAGCTATTTTCATAACTCAGCGACCGCGTTTTTATCTTTGACTCCGTAGTTTTGATATCTGAAGCACTTAGTGGCTCATCAGACGAATAGCAGTCCGGTGCAGTGGGTGGTCTGCGATGATGCAGCAGTAGAAGTTGCCATTGTGGAAATTTGCGTTTCATCCTTTTCTCTGCAGTTTTAAGATTTTCTATCCGTTTTATCTTTAACTCAGCTGGTGCGTTAATTTATTTATTTTCTGTCCGTTAATTTATTTTCTGCGAGTCAGCTAGTGCTTTTCATCCTTGTCTCTGCTAGTGGGTTTTATCTTTAACTCTGTTGTTTTAATATATGAATCACCTTCGTGCCTCATCAGAAGAATAGGAGTCTCTGCTAGTGCGTTTTTATCAGAAGAATAGCCGAAATTATGGAAGGAGAAAGCCGAAGAGGACGAGGAGAAACACGTACAGCAGGGAATACCAGCCGCGGTAGGAGTACCTCAGATGCTTCCTCGGAGCAGAAGTAGGAGGGCGATTCTTATTTCCAAATCCACTGCAATATAAATGCAGTCTGACATGCCAGGGGAATAGGGGTTGCCTTGCATTTATATTTCTCTCAAAGTTGACTTTGGCATGTTAGCAGCAAGGCAACCCCTATTCCCTTTGCATGTCAGAAGCATTTATATTGCAGTGGAGTTGGAAATAAGATTTGACCAAAGTTGAGGTGGAGGGGCGCGTTATGCCATGTGGCATATGTACCACGAGACCTGCATATTTAGGTGGCTGGAAAGGCAACATAGAAAGTTGGGGTGGAGGGGCGCGTTATGCCATGTGGGCATATGTACCACGAGACCTGCATATTTAGGTGGCTGGAAAGGCAACATAGATGTCCTCTCTGTCGATTCGAGCTGCCAATTCAAGATGCCAATTCAGTCTTCTAAAAGGGTTAGGCTAAACAGATAATCTTATTTTGACTAAGAACACTGAATAGTTCGAAACCGATGATAAATTATATTTAATGCAATCTCTCCCATTTCACGTCAGACTGATTGTGAAAGATTTTTCGTTTCACCCATTTTCGTTAGGGTTTGCTGAAACAATTTGGCCTCGGATGGTATGGGCAAGGCCTAAAACCTACTAGGTTACCCTTTGTTTGTGTGCTTTTTTGTATTTTAATGGCTTCTTCTCTGTATAACTTCATTATTTGTGCTTTAGCAAATGGATATCTTGAGTTTCAGTTTATCTTTAAAATATTGTATTGGAAAAGAAATTTAAGAAGTTCAGTTGAAAATAATTCAATGTGCTCAATTTGCCAGGTGCAATAGAAACTGGGGGAGGAGGCGCGCGTTATTTAGTCAACATACATGTCCTCTCTGTCGATTCGAGATGCCCATTCAAGGCTGATTGTAAAAGATTTATCATTTCAGTCTTCTAAAGGTAAACGGATAATTTTATTTTGACGATGAACACTGAATAGTTCGAACTGATGACAAATTATATTTAATGCAATTTCTCCGTAACGTGATACGGATTGTGAAAGATATTTCGTTTCACCCATTTTCTTTTGGGTTTGCTGAAACAATTTAACTACGATGGCTGGGATGATATGCGCAATGCCTAAAACCTACGAGGTTATGTGGCAAACCCATTGTTAGTTTGCTTTTTTGTTTTGTGGCAAACCGATTGTTTGCTTTTTGGTTTTTTAATTGCTTCTTCGCTGTATAACTTCATTATTTGTGCTTTAGCAAATGAATATTTTGAGTTTGATTTTATCTATAAAATATTGTATGTGATATTTTCAAATGTAATGTGTTTGGTTGAAAAAAAAAATTAAAATGTTTAAAAGATATTTAGTTTTTTTTTAATGTTTTATGTTTTAATTTTCAATTGCTATCAATTTTGTTTTGCCATGAAGTATTTTCAATTGAGTTTATAAGTAAGTTTGAAAACTATTTCTGAGCGTCTCTTTCTAAAATTTGAAAAAACATACTTTTATATACATATTAATATTTGATTGTTAGATTATCAATGCACTTTTGGAAGGCAGCAATATGATATTTTGTTGATTTTTCACTTTCCCCGTCAAACTTAGGAAGCATGTTTAAATAATTTCTTTTTTGTAAGCTAGAGAAGTACCTTTCATTATCAATTTAATCTAGTTGAAACTGATACATACATTTGGTGACCTCAACCGGCCCAGAAGGGAAACCAAGTTTGTTGGCCATATTAAGCTTTTGTAGGCCATCCACTAAAAAAAAAGAATAAGTCTGGTTGTCCAAGCCAAATGCACTATACTGCCAAAAAAACTGATCTTCTTTCCTATGGACATAAAGAACACCTTAAACATAGCTAGGAGGATTAGTCTACCATATTTCCAACCAAATTGTCTTCTTTTGGCACAAGAACTATCTTTTGCAGATGTTGTTGAATCTCCTCTAACTTGCTATCCGGCATGAGCAAAATTATGTGTAGGTTCTTCATTTCTTTCTTCAAATTTGGGATGCCCTGGTCCATCTATGCCATTGCCACATCTATGCCATTGCCATAACCACCTTGCTCCATTGCTTTAGCCCATAGTCTCTTCAACACCCAATAAATATGTAGGGCCTGCTTATACAGAGACATGCTACTCCTAGTATTTCCTGGGTCTGGAATGAGGTTACCTCAATTCTCCATTTCAGGGTCTAAATCCTCCTGCATGGCTGATGCTTCTAATTCTTAGATTATCCTTATGATGTAAGCATTGGTTTCTTCAGTGTAGGCTCTTTCAGCCTCTGCACCTTAAGTTTCATCATTTTCCTAGCATGTTTCTTGGTAACTGGTGATGGGGTACTCTGATCTTGGCTGCCTGCTTGATGACCTCTCTTTAGGCACCTGCACCCCCTTCCCCCACCTGGACTAACTGTTTGTTGCCTTGCTTCCCTAACCAGCTTAGAAGGATGAAGTTCCTAAGAATCCCTCACCTCCATACCACTTAGTTTTCTTTCCTAGGTTCTTTTCCTCTCCTTATTTCTTTTCCTCTGGATGCTTGATCTTCCCACTAGGCCTTTCCTAATTTGAAAGTGGTAGATTTGTTTAGGAGTTTTCTCTTCCTCTGTGGGATTGTGAGTACTTTTATCCTGCCTTGTCCACACACTCCATTCTGTAGCTCCCTTACTTTCCCTCTCTGTTTCCTACATAAAATTATAGTGTATGGGTGGTCGGTCTCTCTCCCTTCCCCTATCTTCTACCATCTACCACTATTAAACCACCTCCCATTTCCCATTTGCTTGCTCTTGTCATTGTTATCACCCTTACATGCATCTTTTCATGCCAAGTTTCATCACTTATTTATCATCCTCTACCTTTCTATGCCTCCTCTCTTTGCCGCTTGCAATCTCCATACTCGCCATCTCCTCCTCTTCTTACTCTTCTGCAGTTATCCTACATCCCATCAACTCATGGCCACTATTCTCCCCACCTTCTCCCTTCATTGCTCTCTCTTAGCTACTTCTGCATATCATTCTTGGCCTGCCTTCAATCCTATTATTTTGTGTTATTATGTTATTGCAAGGTGGCCTGCCATGCCACCCTTCACGAAGTCTGCTGCTTTGTTTTCGTCCCTCCTAAAGTGATTAATAATTTTATGATCAATGTGTTTCATTATATCTGCAGGTTCTGTATTAACATTCCCGTCCTCCAGCTCTTTGCTACATGTTCCCAATCCTTCCCATTGTTTAGTTTACTTATCATTTCTACTACTAGCTGTGAGTCTCCTTCAATTTCCAATTTTGTATATCCATTTCTTATTGCTATAGAGTGCCATCAATTCAGCTTCATTATTAGTCATTATGCCCCCTGTCAGGGTAAACCCATCTAGTGCTTCTTTCATTATCTCTGAAGATACCTATGAATCCTGTTGGCCCTCGTTTCCATTAGAAGCCCCATCAAAATTTAGTTTTATGAAGTTTATATTCCATTTTCTTTTCTAGATACACCATGTTATATTCCAAATTTAGGGTGGCTAAAGTTAGGTCTTCATATGGGGTCATTTTCTAGTCTTCTTCCACCCAGTTCTCTCCTAGAATAGTTTCCCTTATCAATTTTTGAGTTCTTTACCAAATCATATATGGAGGATTGTCTTTATCATGAAATATTCTTTGATTTCTCTCTTTCCATGTAAGCTATATATTAAATCCCATTGCAAGACTCCAAGCTCTCCTAACCACTGGGCTTGAGAATTAGCCTTTCCCCATTAGAAGATGGTTTGTTTGATATCAAGGGGATCTCTGTTTGACTTTCCAAAAAAGTTCCTAACTTCTTCCCATTGTTGTTGGGCATATGGACATGAGTGGACATGAGTTCAAAAGGTGTTCCTTGGTTTCTTTGTCTTGTTTACATAGCCTACATCTAGGAGGTCCTGGAATCCCTGTTTTTGTATCTGGTCCTTTCTTCCTTTCCCTACTAACCAAGCGAACAAAGTTACCTTCCGCCACCACTTGTTCCTCCATATTTGCTTCCATTCTAAAGCATCCTCTTCTTGTTCTTGAAGGTCTCATCTTCCCCCTCTTCTTTCAAATATTCCTTGGCATATTTTAATCGTCCCGTTACAACCTTCTGATATGTATTCTGTAGGCCTTGTATCTCTATCATTGTTTCCCTTTGCTGCTAGGCATCCTCCCAAAATTTGGCTATGCTCCTGTTCCTAATTTCCTAGAAGGCTTGTTTACCTATAATATCTCTTTTCTCACTAGCGAGGTCCCATATTGTGGATCCTCTTGGGACTTCCTCGAGTCTCAGAATGCCTTCACTAGTTATGGGCATATTATATTTTTCTGTCCATATCCTTTTCCATAGATCTTTTCCACCCCTCATCCACCTCAACCACAGCTTAGCCCCTAGAACTTGGTTCAAGATGCGTGGGTCCCTAAGACTTAGTCCCCCTTCTTCTTTATGTTTTGATAGGCCTTTCCATGATACTATGGCCCATTTCCTTTTTTGTTTAGGACCACCCCACATGAATTTTTTGAATATTTCTCTCATTTTTATACATACTCCTTTGGGGACTGCCATCACCGAAAGAGGATAGATGGGAATTACCTAGGGAATTCATTTAAGGAGCACTAGTCTTCTGGCTATGTGACCAGCTTGCTAGTCTATTCTTGAGTTTCCCCACAATTTGATGCCAGTTTTCTATCCTTAGAGGGTTTAATGCTAATTGGTTTCCCAAGAATTTTGTAGGTAATTCACTAGAGCAGAAGCCCAAAGTTGTGGTCAAGTGGGCTTTAATCCTTTCTGGGGTGTTGAAAAGAAAAGTGCAAGATTTATCCTTATTAATTTCCATGCCCAAAGCTTCCATGAAGAGGTCCAGAATCAACTTTATCCTCTTAACTTCTCTTAGAGAGACATCACAAAAAAGCATGATGTAATCAACTAACTGCTGATGAGTAATAGCTAAGTTGTTTCCCCATGGCCTCATTCCTTTGATTTTCCCCTCCCTCAGTTATTTTTGAAATTATCATCTTAGTCCTTCTGCTGCAATTATGAACAAGAAAGGGGATAAACGATCCCCCTGTCTCAGACCTCTTGTGGCATTGAAGGTTGACCTCCTGACCCATTCAAAAGGGTGGAGAAATTGGGAGAAGATATCATATTATAAATCTAGTTTACCCATCTATTACAAAAGCCAAATGCCATTAGGATTGTTTTGAGGTACTTCCAATCTAGATGGTCATACGCTTTTGAGAGGTCAAATTTTATCATCATTCCCATCTCCTTTCTTTGTTTCACAGAATGAATCACTTCCCGAGATACCACCAAACTATCTAGAATTGAATTTGTAGTTTCTTCCGGGGAGATTATGCTAGAGAGAATTGGTTTCAATCTCTAAGCCATTAACCTAGCAATAATTTTATATATTACATTACACGGGGCAGTAGGGCGGAAACCTTGGGCAATTTTTGAGTTAGCATATTTAGGAATAAGGGTTAAAAGAGTTGAGTTTAGACCCAGCCATAGCTTCTCTTGTATGTGAGATTCCTCTACCACCTTGAGGATGTCTTATTGAAGGAAGTGCCAGCCTACTTGGTAAAATTCAGCTGTAAATCCATTTGGTCCTTGGGCTTTGTTTTTTTTCATTCCTTTCACTATATCCTACACTTCCTTCAAGGTTGCTTCCCTTATCACAGCCATGTTCTGGTCCCTCTTAATCATTTTTGTAATTTCATTGCAGACCCTCCCTATGGCTTCTTCTTTTTCCTCTTGAGGTTGAGTCAGGATGTCTTTAAAATATCCAACTAGAGCCTGTTCCTTTCCTCATGCGGAGTTACACCTTACCCTTCTTCATTTTTTATTGGGAAAATTCTATTCCTTTGTGTGTGTTGAATCATGGCTTGGTGGAAGAACTTTGTGCTTTTTTCAGGAGACTTTTGTTTTCATAATATTTCTTCCTCTTTTCTCCGTTCCTCTAGTTCGCTAATCACTATTCCTTCTTCTCTGCTTCTTTCCTCACTTCGGCCTTCTGCTATAATGTTTTGTTGCAGCTCTCCCATTTTTTGCTCTAAGGGTTGCTTCTCCTTGAATATATTACCAAATTCCTCTTTGTTCCATTTTTTTATTTTTTCCGTGAGCTCTTTTAGTTTTAATTGGAAGGTCTGCATCTTGGTTCGTCCTCTTTGTTGGATCTCAGTCCACCATTCCTCCACCTTTGGTATGATTTGCTCATTTCTCACCTAGAACGCTTCAAACCTCAAGGGGCTTTTTTTTGGGATCAATTTGATCTCAATTTCCAACCTCGTGGGCCAGTGATATAAGCCCATGGCGGGAAGGATCATTGTTTCTACAAATACATCACCATTTATGTTTTGCTCTGATATTAAGAATCTATCTAGTCTCCATGCTATTTGATTTCTGCACCCTCTTCTATTGTACCATGTATGGATCCTGTTTATCGTGGGAATATCTACCAATCTTTGCTCCATTAGCATCTCACAAAAAGCCTCCATGTCTTGGTCCAGTATTTTAGATCCTCCTAGCTTTTCTCTTGTGTTTGTGATCATGTTAAAGTCCCCCCTTGCAATCCATGGCCTCTCTAGGAAAAGCCTTCAAATTGTTTTCATATTTTGAAGACATTTTATGTGCTCGCTTAATAAATGCGGGTTGTAAATTGAAAGGAGTATCAACTCCGATGATACTATCATTATAAAAGTTCTTGAGGGAATTTTAGGAAGGCTAACCTAGTTTTTGAAGTGTACTTCTTGTTATCACTCAGGTTGTCCCTAGGCTCCTATTAGGGATACGGCCAAGGTAACCACAAACCAATCTTCTGATTGCAGGTTCTAGCCCACCTGCAATCGGAGAGGGCTCTCTCCTTTAGATTCAACCTTAGTTGATCTGGATTCAACCTTAGTTGATGATTTTAGGCTAGCTTTCTGACTTCAAGGGAATGTTGACTGTGATTGGAGGGAAGGTAGGATTCTTGAGTAAAGAGGCACAGTAAAGTGTTATAAGTTTTGAACCATTGGGCATGGAGTCACAGATTGAGGCATGCGAGCATTTTCTTGGTCACAAAGGGATACGGAGCGGGATAGCCACGCAGGATACAATACTGAGGCTGCTGAAAGTACGGAATGAACATCAGGGATGAAAGGCAAAAGAGAATCATTTCATCATGCTGAAAAAGGGGAGAAGGGGATGAGTGGGATCCCGGAGGAGTTAAGAATTCCAAAGAAATGCACTCATATGTGAAAGAAATAGGGTAAACCAGAGCATTTAAGAATTCTAGCTCATAACTGTTTCTGAAGAAAACATCGAAAAGTGCAGAAATTGAACTTAAGATGTATTTAAACAAATCTTAAGCTATTCTTTTTTCCTGCAACTTAGAAAGGCGGAAAGATGATAAAAACATAAAATGAACAGGGAAGAAGAACACTTATTGGATCATGCAGAGACACAGGAATTCCGTGATCATTCCTTGGCCAAGAGAAAACAACAAGTTGTTTCGCAATCCATGCTTTCAGTAATCTTTGATTATGAAAAATATGACAGTTACAGTGCGAGTCTTTACTCATAGAAAATTGCTGGAAAAGAGACTCACCAACAACTACTACTACCAACCAACCAACCCTTCACAATATTGCTTCGGGTGGTATTTGTAGACAAAATATCAGAAAGACATCATTAGAAGTGACCTTGAGAGGTTTGCTTAGAACTCTTCAAAAATCTAAATGCTGCTGGAAATAAATGCAAGTAAATCTTTTTGGCTGCGCTGGGGGCAGTTGAATCGGAACAGGTGACGAGGTGGCCCTTGGGGACCAGATGCAGTGCTGCTGAAGTGAATGTGCTTTGGGGCTACAGTTCGGCTTTGGTGCGAATTGAATGCGCAATTATTATGATTTGAGAGCCTCAAGTGGTTTTTCTCTCCCACTGTGGATCTGCTGGAAGATATTCAAATTTCTCTTGCTTTAGGTCGCTGCTCAAGATATTCTCTGATACATTTTTCCACTACATTGATGATTTCCGCCGTCGACTGATACTCTTTCACACGCTTGAAGGCTGTTGATTTGATCTGATACACTTTAAACTCTGTGAATGATCTGTTGCTGTCTTTAAACCGGATCCTTTGGCACGATTGGGCGATTTCGGGCTTTTTCGGCGCGGAGTGGGCTTGGCAATCAGAAGATTCCTTGAAGATTCTTCGAAATGGCCTATTTCCCGTTCGCGCTATTCGCGCATCGAAAACTGCCTCTGTTTCTTGATCTGGAGCTTCGAAGTGCGACTTTTCTTCCTGCGTGAAGCTTTTTCGGCTTTTTTGGCTGCTGACGTAAGCATGGCATCGGCTGTACGATGGATGACGTCATCAGTGGGTCCCTCGTACAGCGCGACGTGGTGAGGTACTGGGTGGACTGCGTTGAAGAGACTCCGATGCAATATCGCGATATCGCATCGGCGGGGAAAGAGGGGGATCATTGGATTGGACATTTTGGTGCTTGCGACTGCCGATATGCAATATCGCGATATCGCATCGGCGGAGACGGAGGGGCGAACAGATTGGACACTCGGCTCTTGCGGTCGCCGATCGCCGATTTCGCGATATCACATCGGCAGGGAACGGATGGGAATTGTTTTGCATGAATGTGTGAGTGCGCGGTTGCGATGCGAAACGACTTTGAGGAGAAAAGGTAAGGAAGTGGGTGTGAAGGGCCTTTGAAGTTTTAGAAGGGGACCGACTACTTTGGGGGAGTTTATACTTAGGAAGGAGTCCATAGTATTTGGAAGGTGGTTCCGGAGGTTGGGGTTCTTGCTTAGTTTCTGATAAACTAAACAATTCCCGAGACTTGCTATGGTTATTTTTCAACCAGGGGAAGGGATATTACATAGGGGAATTTACTTAATATTAGTACGGGGACGGGAAACATAGGGAGCTACATAATAATGTTAATGGTTAGTGTGGAGATGGTAAGAAAGCGCTAAGTTCGGGGGGAACTTAGGCTGTTGCAGCGGGTAGGACCATACTTCGGGAGAAGATATGGAACAAATTTGAGTAAAGCAGATCTTTACTCAACCAGAGTGATGAAGATGATGAACATAAGAGGCATCAAGCAGATGTTGACCTCTTTTGGGGATGTTAGTTAATGATCGGGGGAAAGCAGAGAAGGGGAGTTAGTTATACCTCATTTGAGCCTTTTGCTTACAAATCTTTGCTGATTATGTTCTGCATGATATGATACCTACAAACTTGGAACTTGTGAGCAATTTCAACAGCCTCAGAACTACCTACCCAGCCTACTTGCCTAGCATTTTTTCTTCTTTTTCTTAGGGGTGCACTTAGACTTGCAAACCCATCATACATTTTTCTTTTGATGCTTTCCTATCTACATACTACCCTTATTTCTTCCAGAGCCAGGATTAAATTGTTGGACTCTTCTGTTTCTCTACCTATCTAAGAATCTGCCAAGATTAAACTGTTTGGACAGACTTACAATCTCTATATTCTAAAACATGAAATTTAAACCTAGGGAGGCCAAGATTAAACTGTTTTGGCCTCCCTTTAACTAAAAGTAGTGATACCAGGAAAACTTAACAAAATTTGAAGGCATTGAATGAACTTGAAGTAGCCTTCTTCATTTGGAGATTGTTTGAGAAAATATGGAGCATTGGAGCAAAGCAAAGTACAACATATTTGGCCTCTGAAATGCCAATCATGAAAAATGAATATGTGCTGCAGCAGGAGCTAACACTTCCTCAGGATTCCAAATAACTGCCAGCCCTCCTGTAGTACCTATTGTATCCTTGCCCATTACCTAATAATGAATATTAAATATTCTCATTATTTCTTCCATCTTTTGGTAGTTGATCTTTGTTTCTTGGATTATCATTATACTAGGTTTATCTTTCTTCAATCTATCCCTCAAATATCTCTGTTTTCCTTTACTATTGAGACCTCTGATGTTCCACCTTGTGATTATCATTTTAAAATTTTGGATGCTTGTTGAAATACCTCTGAAACAGGTATGACTCTCCCTGATTTTACCAACATCTCCCCTAGCACTTGAATGGTTTCGCTCATTAGATGCCTACCTCTTTTTCTACCGCTTTTGCCAGTACTTCCCATTCTTATACTCTCATCTCCTTGCATTCCTATTTTCTCCGGTTGACTTGCAGAGAGTGCTCTTATCTTCTCCTTGTATTTCTAAAACATCTCTTTATATAATTGCTTTTGATCTTCTGGTATAAACCTTTCATCCAGGTTCTTCCATTCTTATAATAGTCTTCTCATTTTTCATTCCTCATCGCTTCCTCTATCTTTTTGGGGATCGACCTCAATCTCAGATTTCTCATTGGGCATGTCCATGTTCTCCTCTGTCCCTCCTTGTTCTATTTTTATCACGGTTGAGTCTTGTTCTTTTGTTTCTTTTAATAGTTCCATAGGTTTTTCATCACTTTCTTCCTTTTCCATCTCCCCTTCTTCTTCCTAAAGGGCTTTGAACTTGTTTTGGCTTTCTACTCGTGCTATTTTGACAGATTTCTACATCTTGGGCGGCCCTTCTCTGGGGCTTCTTCTTATGGGTATTTCCTTAAAACCCTCTTCCATTTCTTCAGTTGCCTCTGTCCCCTTGTTCTCTTCTTCTTTTTTCTCTGTTGATTCCTCTGCAGTATTTAAGGGGCATTGTTTGAAGAGGTGGCCATATTCATGGCATCTTCTACAGCAGAATGGGATGTGTTCGTAATCCACCAGTTCCTGCCACACTTCTTCTTGATATTCTAGCTCTATATACTCCAGTAGTGGCTCTCTTATGTTCATGTATACACATATCCTTTCATAGGATGTGTATCGCCCTCCTTTTGTGGTCTCTGCTACTTTAACAAATGTTCCAATTGTATTACATATTCCTTCTAGGATCTCAAGGTACCAAAACTATATTGGTAGTCCAAATAGTCTTATTCACATGGGTGCTTCTAGCATTCTTTCTTTGTCTGGATTATAGCAGTCCTCCCAACGCTTCATAAATAAGCCCACATTATTCATGAAATACGGTCCTCCCTCGAAGACTCTTTCCTTGTCATCTAGATTTGAGAATATAACTATGAAAAAACCCTTTGCCCCCAATCTCAAATATATATGCCCCTTAGGTTTCCATCTTTGTTGTGTCCATTTCGACAGGTCCTTTTGGGACGGCCAAAGCCCTATAAACTTACACATTAAAGCATGATCTCTCATATAGCTTCTATATTCTTCAATTTTTTTATTTGGAACTACAAACCTCGATTTTTTCAATGTTCTTGGAAGACATCTACCACCTAATCTTGCTTGCCAGTGGGTTCCCATTGCTGGTGGATCTCTGTTATTTTTCTTTGGGCCTCTTTGTATTCTCTTTCTGTTTGATTCCCTGCCGCGATATTTTTGTAGGAGGGGATCTCTCCCCTCCCTGTTTCCCATACCATGATGCCTTTAGCTCTCTGTTATTTTGGGTCGCGCTTTCCGATCTGCTTTGTAGTCTCTGACTTGGTCGATCATAACCCTTGTCGGTGCAAGTTCAGTCAGATTGAGATTATGTTGATTGAAAGCCTAAGTATGTTTAAATAATTGTCACGTATGTCATGTAGGTTTTGGGGAATTTTGAGAGACGCATACCTTGCAACTACCCATGGTGTATTTGGGTTTCATTTATCTGCCATTATGTGTTGAGGAATAAAGATTGTAGCTTCCAGGAAAATTGGTTTGAAATTGGGAGAGAATGAGACTAGAAAGGGTGGTAACTTTCACATAGTAGACAATGAAAGACCTACACTTGAAAAATCAACTAATTGATCCGGATTTAAACAGGAACGCAAAAAATTACAGAGATAACCATATACACAAATATGCAGCGGAAATAATACTTCATTTCATTAATGGAAAATACTGAAATATGCTTACAATCAGAAATGGAAATAAACTAGCTAGGGCGATGGTAGCTCATCTCTGAGAAGAGATGTGTTGGCTACATGCCTCTGAACTGACTTACAATGAGGCTCGAAGGCCTATTTATTGTTGAGAAACAATGAAAAACCCTTAACATTCCAAAACCTAACCCTAGGAGATGAAACGGCAAACTGTGGGCCCCGTTTGGGGGTAAGTTGGTACATCAACTTCCCGGGGTCGTAACTTTAGCATATGATCTCTGTTTGACGCGTACAATAGTTCATTAGAAAGATCTA
>APFE030670440.1:0-19292 GCA_000404065.3 Pinus taeda | reverse complement strand
TAGAAGGTAATAAACACCACCTAGATATTAGACTTTTATATACTATTTGTTTGTTTGTGAAATGATTGCGCTTCCCTCCACATTCCACGGGTCATAACCAGTAGACATTCGGAAATGTACGTTGTGTAATTTTTCCTAATGCTATTGGAGGATACCACGTGTTATAAGTTTACCGTTTGTCCAAAATGAAGAGGATGATGTTACGTGTTATAATTTATAAGGCCTATAAACATATAACGTTTACGCCGCACTTTGCCACTAAAGAAACGCTTCCCCGCCATCTCCAAAGCCGCCGCTTCGATTGCACGCAATTTCGCGAGAGTAGAGGTGACGCTGACACCGCCGGAGAGCAGTTTACGTCAGACGACGGCCAGCGGGCGCGCCGGGCAGTGATGAAGTTCAGATAAAGGTAACGCGTGGTGTGGAAAATTCCAGGTGTAAAATAAACTAATCTTATTAAATAACGTGTGTACCCTCTTATGGCCATAAAATTTACGTGAACCGGCAGAAGCTTCAAGGATAAAAACAGTTTTACTTGTGTTCGTGCTTCGTGTATAGCCAAGTGTTTTCCAATTTTAATTCAATCTGAACCTTAAAAAAAACTCCCGCCTTCTGCTGTCTTCTGCGCGGAAACTCAGAAATTCTTGCCACTTGATTACGCCGCTTTCCATGGTACTATTTTCATACCTTTTTTGGTAGTTTTGAAAACTGTGATTTGTTTTTCTCTATGGAATTTAGTTGTTTATTGATTGCAATTTAAGTAAAGACCAAGAAGCACAGTTGTATTCATAACCGTAACCAGCAATTCAGTATTGCCTTTGCTCCTACGAGTCTGTTCTGCTCCCACATGTAGTGATCGAGTTACTTTAACTGTCCATGTGATTGTTGTAAAAGAGAAGTTGAAATAGGTATATTCAAGAAGTTCATATGCCACCATACGCAATCGTTAAAATCCAATTTTGTTAATGACGTGTAGATTAAATATAGTAGATCAACGTAGCGTGTAGAGAGGAGTCACTTTACCCAATGCTGTGGAAATGTATTTTATTGTTATCGTCTTTGACTTTCTACTAAAATTTTGACTCTCCATTTTACAGCAGGGGCTGAAAAATAGGACATCCTATACTTTTCCACGATTTCTGGGTGGGAGTCACATTGATTATATAGTTTGAAAAACATTGCATCCTTCTGAACGTTCACTATTTCAAATGGAGAAGGGATAAAACTCTCACAATTTTAGTAATGCCCAATAATCCAATAATGTGGTTACATGAAAATCGTTGCTGGAGAATTATCTTTTAAAATGGTTAATTGAAAAGTAATAAATGAAGACGTTACCTGGTTTTGATATCAATTTCGAAGCATAGGGGCTTCCTTCGGCGGAGAATCTTGCAAATGAGCTTTCTCTTACATGAACTTTCTAACAGATGTAATGCCCGAATTTTCTTAACACGGCCTATTGCTTTTCTAACAACACTCCAGAATCCTTAGTGAACCTTTAACGAATTTTTGAGAAAGCATTCATTTAAACAAATACAAGAATATGCAAGATTTTGTAAATGATTACCTAACATATATAGACAAAGCAAATACTTCTTAGTTCTATGAAAATCTGGCCACTTTAAAGTTCACACTAAACTCTAACACTACTACATGAAGGGTTGTTTTAAGACGTTTATTCAAAATGAAATTTTAATTTCGTCTTAAATACCCATCGTAACATTTTAATTGTCTTAAATAAAGACAAAAGTAAAACAAACTTCTTAAGTGGGGCGTGCTTATGTGTCTTAAATTAAGACCTAACCAAAAAAGATACCTTTTAGTTACATCGCGTCCGCTCAAGTCGTCAGTCGTTTATCTCCGCAAGAACGCTATACTTCCTCCACTCGCTAGAATTGTTATAGGTTTTAGTAAGGGTTTAATCTCAGGTAAACGTGTTATAGTTTTCGGTGAGGGTTTAATTCCAGGTAAATGAGAAAAATTTTCTTTGCAAAGAAGACGTAAAGTACAGCTCCGGGGAATTCAAGCCTTCCTTTGATGGCTTACTCTGGAGTGCATCACACGCATACTCTCTGCCTAAATCCAGTTAGTCACGGCCTATTCCTAGTAGTACTAGATACAGTTCGAGCATACATACATGTGAATCATCCAGCACCAAGTAATGAATTAAAGGAGACCAACCCTAGCTATTTAAAAGGGAAAAGGGCTAAAGGCCCTCAATTTCATTTATAATAGAGTATAGTGCCTCTCGATTTTATAAAGCGTCCTCAACAACTATGTTACCATTAGAAACGAGACCGTACGGACGCCGTTCCCAAAGTCGGTTACATCTTATAAACTCGGTGGTTTATAATGCGATTTTTTGAAAGTTTTTCTGGTGGGTTTTTCCCGTCAAAATCCGGCAGCAATTTATTGGAATCGCAAGTTTGATAGCTAATTTCTGCACAACCAAAGCATCCCAAGGGTTTTTCAGGGTGCTGAATCCAAATATGAAGTTAAAAAACTATTTTAACTGCAACAAATCAAGATTTAACCTCAATTTCTTCCAAAAAGTTGCATTATAGACAACTCCCTTATAAACTCCAGTTAACTCTCTTACCAAAAAAACATTGCGCAAAAGACATACAACTAGTTTCATTTTCTAGGTGCGCAGCTTAGATGAACAATTTATGATGAATAAATTTTCAATAATTGAAGTAATGATTTCGTATCTTTTTTTGATTTCAAAGAATTTAATATTTTTGGAGTTGTCTTTAGTGAGATTTTTTGGAAGTTTTTGAAGTGGATTTTTTGTCAAAATTATCTAAAATCAGTCAGGAATTTATTGAAATCACAAGTTTCATGGGTAATCATGTGCAATCGAAGTGCCCTAGGGATTTTCGAGGGTGGTAAATCCATATATACATTAAAAAAACTAGTTTAAATAACAAAAACCAAAATTTCACCTCAAAATTTTTCATAGGACTCTGGTACTTGAAAGTCCAAAATGTCACACTAAAAACAACTCCAATATCTTTAGTTTAGTTCTGCATAGATCATGGATTGAAACCTGTGAAACCTGCAAATTTGGAATGTCTATCTAATGACAAAAACTCAGTTGGGTGCTATTAATTATGTTAGATAATTATTGAATAAAATCGTTGACCGTCCAATAGGTATCTGAATGGAAGAAGACTAAGAAGAATTTAACCCCCAACAACTTTCTGGAATGAGTCAAATGGTCATTCTATAACTGAGATTTTTACTTCTTCTTATTATAACCAGCGATCCTTTGTACAAGTTGATGATAGATCTTTCCCCATCTATCCACCTAAATGCACAAATCTATGGTTCCCAAGAGAGCAATCCCAACTCACAATATACTTAAAAGGGAAGATGACATTTCTAGGTATTTAGTTACTTTCATTAAATTGTTAGTTTGTTGTTAGTGTTTTGTTTTGTTGCATGCTAAAGCCAATAATTCATTAATATATTGTTGAATTTTGGCTAACATAATAAAACTGTAGAAACAGGGATAGGTTTGGAATATTTGGTATTCTAGTAAATGAGTTTTTAAAGCAATTTTAATATTTTTTCTCTCTCATTGTTTCTTGAATGCAAAACCTCAAAACTCCATTTCTCATTTCTTTCCCGTTCCTCGTTTCTAGTAACATAACTCAACAACATGTAAGAGTAGGGGATGCTTATTGAGGGAGATACAGAAATCTATAATCCAGAAGCTTCAATTCATTTTGTTAAGCCATTTTTCTGGGGGAATTAAAGAGTAAGAGGATTGGGCAAGAACTACACGGCATCATTGGGGCATCACAGAGCCCATTAGAGTAGTGCATCGTTACATGGTTTAATTTCAGGTAAATGAGAGTATTTTTTTCAAAGAGTTTTGGATTTATTCAACACTTGTTAGTTGAAAATGGGATTAAGAATGCCTTGGTTAAGGTTTTTCTCTTTGGTAAACTAATTAGATTTTTTTAATTTTTTTTTACAACTGTTTCTAGCTTAACTGGAGGATTCCCGGCCGAGAGAAACTATAATGCCTCAATCATAATGTTGGTGTAGAACACATGGCTTGCTCTAATAAATTAATAAGACATGTTTTCATTAATAGCCTTATGTTTTGGTACGTTCTAGGATCCTCGGGTTATCTCATTATTGCTTGATATTCTATTACAGGGTTTTTGTAGTACATAATGAGGCTCCTTTGAGTGCACTAATTAGAGATGGAAAGTTAGAGATGGAAAGTTTCCGATATGTTTGAATCTTTCAGGGAGTGTCCCTTGTTTGTTAAGGATTTGTAAGGTTATGGGTATCTTTATATTCATTGTGTTTTCTTATAATATTTCAGAATGTGAAGGTCACAAGAGAGTGTTCAAACTATTGATCAATTAACTTCACATCTCTTTGAAAGTCAGACTCCCATATTTTCATTCAATATGGAATTTATGGTGTGATGTACTGTTGGTTTAGATTTGATCCTTGAAGCTATGCCAATGTACGAAACTATAAAAAAAAAATCACTATGTTTTTGCAGCCAGTTGCGGTAACAACTCTGCTCATGGTTCATTTGCACTGTGAGGTAACAACTCTGCTCACGGTTCATTTTCACTGTGATGGGTGTGCCAAATTAATGAAGAAAACAAGGTTGCCTATTAAAGAATGGGAACAACCTCACTGCTGGGGCAAATCTTTCCAATCTAAAGTTGAAAAAGAATGTATGAGAGCCAACTACTGGAAAAATGATTTATAATTTCCTTGTCTAAGTGCTCAATATCCATGCTAGTTTTGGGTTGTTGCGCATTGAGATCTGCATTTTGTGTTGCTCAACTCAATGGTTTTAGAAATGTTGAGGATGTTTTGAACAAATTGTGGTCTATGCAGGAAGGAAAGGCCAAAGAGAAGAAGGAAGAAAAGAAGGGTGCGAGACATAAGAAGGAAGATGGGCCTCTCACAGTTGTGATAAAGGTGGACATGCTTTATGAAGGTTGTGCTAGAAAGGTCAAGAAGTGTGCTAAAGAAATGCTAGAATTATATGCACATTGAATAATTGTTGGCTTGCATCATTTTCACCCTTCAAGATATGCGAGTGGACAAAATTTTGAAAAGAACCTACTTAATTTTTGCATCCAGCTGTGGTAAAAAATGTGCTCAGGGTTCATTTGCATTGTGATGGGTGTGCCCAATCAGTGAAGAAAAATATCCTTGGAATGAAAGGTATTATGTTCCATTCCTTATTGAATGCCATACACATTTACTGTGTCACCGGATTGATAGTTATACCATTTCAACAACTAAATTATAAGATAGGTCATATAACGCTTCTCCTCCATAATGGTGAGCTTCACCTTGCCATTTGCTTTTTCATTTTGTAGAGAAAAACTCTTCTCCTAGGGTTTATGAGATAGTTGGATCCCACTAATAAGCTCACACAGTGGACCAGAGAGCAAATGAAAATACATGCAACTACCCCATCACATAGCTTGAAGGCATGACCTACAATAACGACATGGTTTTCAAGTTCGGTGTTGTGGGATGTTGTGATTTAGAATTTATGGTGTGATGTATTGTTGGTTTAGATCCGGTCCTTGAAGTTGTGCCAATGTACACAATTATAAAAAAAACCCACTATGTTTTTGCAGCGAGCTACGGAAACAACTCTGCTGAGGGTTTATTTGCAGTGTGATGGGTGTGACAAATTAGTGAAGAAAACAAAGTTTCCTATTAAATAATGGGAGCAACCTAGCTATTGGGGAAAATACTTCCATTCTAAGGTTTAAAAAGAATGTATGAGAGCCAACTGCTGGCAAAACCATTTATAACTACCTTGTCTTTGTGCTCAAGATCAACGCCAATTTTAGCTTGTTGTGCATTGAGATCTGCATTCTGTGTTGGTCAACTCCATGGTTTTAGAAATGTTGATTATGTTTTGAACAAGAAATGGTGGTCTATGCAGGAAGGAAAGGACGAAAAGAAGAAAAAGAAAGGAAGCGTGGGGTCGATAAGAAGGAATATGGGCCTCTCATAGTTGTGATAAAGGTGGACATGCCTTGTGAAGGTTATGCTAGAAAGGGAAAGAAGTGTGTTAAATACATGCTAGGATTATCTGCACATTGAATATTTGTTGGTTTGCATGATTTTCGTCCTTGAAGTTATGCTAATGGAAGGAATTTTGTAAAGAACCCACTCTATATTTGCAGCTAGTTGTGGTAACAATTGTGCTCATGGTTCATTTGCACTATGATGGGTGTTCCCAATCAATGAAGAAAAATATCCTCATAATGAAAGGTATTGTGTTCAATTCCTTATTCAATGTCATGCAGATTGAGAATGATGAAGTGATCTAGGCCAATACTCCTGAAATGTGGCAATTTTAAAACCATTATAGAGGAGCCTTTCCAAATAGATTTTGTCCCATGATAAGTCACTAAAAATTACTATTTCTTCAAAGTTATTTATTTATTTTCCATAAAGAATGATTTTTATCATTTTCATTGTTCTGATTAGAAATATTTTTTTGCAATGTTTTCAAGAGATGCGATTATTCTATAATTATTTGCATCTAGCACATCTAGCTATAATTGGATTCCTCCAATTGTCTAATTTCAATTGGCTTGGATGTTTCTTAGGATACATAGACAATTGAATAGATTGAATGTGATGTAAAACGTACACATCCAGGTATGCATTTTTTTCCCTGGAGATTCTGCATTTGCAATTTCAAATGAGGATCATGTTACTATTGGGTTGAATTATATTTGGTCAGACATTTGTAACAAGTATTGGGCATTTGAAGTTTACAAAGCCTAGGGAACTGTTAATGTGAAAATGACAAATGGGTTGTGTCCTAGAAATATTGTATTTTCATGGAAATTATAATTCTCCTAAGAGATTTATTTGGGCATTTAAACAGGAAGCACTGAAACACATCTTACTAATTTTCTCAAAGTTGAACCTAGGGATTGGTTATGTGTGAGGGATGAATGAAGTTTTAGCACCATTATTTTATGTGTTCAAAACAAATCTAGATGAATCCAATGCAATGAGAAAATCATTTTGTCCAGTCATGCTTGTAATTTCTATGAGTCAGTTCCACTATGACGCAACATTTTACTATTGTAATTTGTATGGAATATATTCCTCTCAATACAAAATGATAAATCATTATCTTTGTTACTTTTGGAGTTTTTTTGTCAATTAGTTAATTATAAACCATTAAATGTGATGAATGAACTTTTGATGTATAGAAAGGCTTATGAGTTGTGAGAGATTACAAGGGAAAGTTAACAAAATATGGGGGAGCACCTATAGAGACTCTTAGATTGATAGCATTACAAAACTTGTCTTAAACACCTATTACTAGAAATACATGAGAAGATTTGCACAAGACAATTAAACAAATTCAAGTATTGCATAACTCATTTAGGGAGACGCACACATATAAGTGCAGCAGATTCTAGGGTTATGACATATACATGTGTAAGGTACAGAGATCCTAGTCCTAAGCTGGTTATTGTACTGCTTAAATTAGTTATGCAAGAACTAGTCCAAGACATTAAGGTTCTGTACTTAAATGAACACATCCTTTAATGGAGATCATTGTCCTGCCAACTTCAATTATAATAGTCACCGATCTTTTCTTTTAAATAAAGTGTGTGTGAGAAAAACTAACCTTAAGTATAGGACATAGAAAGTGATTTGGGGGCATACCATCAATTTCCTCTTTGACATATCTGGTTTGAGAAACATTGAGGACTTTGAATCTCTCAAGCTCTGGAAAAAACATACTTTTCCAAGTCTGGTCTATCCCAGCCCTGGAACTATGCACATCTCAATCGTAATATTTTGAATTCCATGGCCTCATTAAGAGGCCAATCTCTAGAATTTTTGTCTGGGATATGTTGAAATGAACCATTCTCAATGGATGTTTTAACTTCGTCTATTACAACCATGGGTGTTCTTTTGGTGAGCAATTGCAAAATGATTATTCTCATAGCATACAAATCAGACTTGGGGCCAAGGCTATCAGTCGTTTGGCACTAACTATCAATATAAGAAAATGTTTCTGTAGGAATTGTGCTATTGTACCGGGTTTCCATGGTTGTGGTCTTTGTAGGTACAAGCCTACTAGGACCCGCATCACTAATTTTGCTAACAAAGATGTGGTCCAAACGTATTGTAGCTTGCCTTAGGAAACTATAAAATTTCTTATGTGTAAGTCACATTTTCCAGTAGTCATAGGATGACCATTTTGTCTTAAAAAAAAAAATCAATGTCAAGTAATGTGGAAAAGCTAAAACTGTAAATTAGAAAATGAGAAATAGTTAATGTTCAATCAAATAGAATCTTATTTTTCCTTTCACCTCTTGCAGCTAATCACTCCAGAGAAATAATTTTTTATTACTCGTCAATTGAAGAAAGGTTTAATATTTATAGGAGTTTATTTTCTGTTGCACAAAGAACTGGTTTTAAGATTTAGCTCTATACAATTTATAAATGTTTAAACACACTATTGAGATTTCTATTAAATTCATATGAACTTGACTTCTTCTTAGTTTCAAATTTGAATATATACTATAGATGCAAACTAGAATTCTTTGTTAAAATTGGGTATTTAATTTTGAGAAAACTACAATTTTCTATCTAACATTTACTTAACATCTGTTAAATGCTTTTGGTATCATGTGAGTAGTTGGACACATTGGTTTTGTTGGCTGACCTACTGTGAATGCAATGCAGTTTATAGGAACAATAGCGGCTGAAGCAATCAACCTAGGAGTTGCATTGTAGATATTAGGATCAGTTTGATTTCAAGAAAACTACAATTTTTATCTCACATTTACTTAAGATTTGTTGAATTTTGTTTTGATCATGTCAGTAGTTTCACACATTAGCTATGTTGACTGACCTCTTGTGAATCCAAAGCCATTTATAGGCACACTAGTGGCTCGAACAATCAACCTAGGAGTTACATGGTGCATGTTAGGATCGGTGAAAGATATATACCAAACATATCTTTTGGCTGCAAATATTCGATGGACATGTCCTAGTGATCGTGTGCTTTTTCATGCATTAGTCATATCGGTTTGGTTGGTGCCAAGTGGATTTTTGCAAACTTGGAGTATATATCCCCAATTCAATTGGTTCTTCTTAGGTGGGGCGGTTGTTCCAGTTATTGTGTGATTGGCACACAAGGCCTTTCTAAAGGTCATGTGGATTCCTTCAATCAACATGCCAATTATGTTGGGATCTACAACCATGATGCCTCTAGCCACTATAGTCATTGACTACATCCGAGATCAATGTTGGGGCCATTTTCGATTATTTTATCTTTAAATATCACAAGAGGCTTGGTGGCACCATATAGGCATATGATACCGCCGTACGGCTTTTCCTTTGCCAAATTGGGTGCAATTGCTAGTTTAATATGAATTATTTATATATTAAAATATTTATTATGGTTAAAAAATATTAAATAACATGTCATTAACAATGTGAAGATGTAATGGCAATTAAGTACATTATAAAAGTACTAATTGTGATTGGTCATTAATTCAAATTTGTGTTGTCTTTCCATTGATCTAATTATACATATATTAAAAAACTAAAAATTATATAAAATTGTGTAATTTTTTATCATAAAAAATGAGAAAAATTATATAAAGTTTTGTAACTTTTTATCTATTTAATATGGAATTGCTATATAAAAGTAATTTTAAATCAAAGAAATAAAAACAAAATAATATATAGTAACATAGATTTATGTTAAGTTGTGATTTACTATGAATTAAGAGAGATAAAATCCCTGATTTATTAATAATATTATTTGTTATTTATATAAACTAACTCTATATATATATATATATATATATATATATATATTATATTATATAAATTTTATTAAAATTATAATAATATATATAATTTTTTTTCCTATGTTAAGACTAACCTAAGTACCCACGGGGATTTAAAACCGGTGGACCTATCTCAAGGAGTGCCTTAACAATGCACCATTTCACAAAGCCCCGGGAGCATAATAATATTATATAATTAGAAGTATATGTAGTTAGCAATTTTTCTTTTGAATATATTTATTAAAAGAATTAATATATACGATTTAGGAAAATAATTTATTAAAAAATTAAATTAAAATAAGTTTAATAAATTAAAAGCTATGAAAATTATTGATTATAAATATAAATAATTATTTTATTTATAAGTTATAATGGTTTTTTTAGATAAAGAATTAACCTCTTTTAAAATTTTATTGAATTTAATTTATAGTTAATATTTATATTTTACATGTACTTTATTAATTAATTTTTTATATTATCTTTTCTATTTTTAATTTAACTTACACTGTAAAATAGCTATTGCTACATTGGTATTTGATTTTAATGCTGATTTAAATGTTCTTTTATTTAAAAAAAATATGAAAAATAAATTATTTTTTAATATATTTTTAAAATCTCTATAGTTAAAAAATAAAATTAAACATACGTAGAAATTCACTGAAATTGAACATGGATAAGCGCGAAAATAATAACACAATATTAATAACCAACTTACCAGATTCCAAAAATCTAGCCTCCATAAAATTTTGGCAGACTCGGCATCATTCGCCCTTAGCAGAACAATTTTTTTTTCGATGAAAACTGGAACAAGTAAACAGCAGTTAAGCTTCATGATTATATATATATAAATTAGAAGAAAAAAAGTGGTCTCTGAAATATTTATTTATTTATTTAAAATACAAATGTCCATGCAACCCAAATTCCAAGGAGAACATCAATCAATTCAACTATGCCAAATTTTACGACGCTAAAGACAATATAGATAGTAGACCTTTATATACTCTTTGTTTGTTTGTGAAATGATTGCGCTTCCCTCCACGTTCGACGGGTCATAACCACCACATTGAACTAGATACGTTGTCTTTATGAGTGCGTCCTTAATTTGTTTTTCTCTATGGAATTTAGTTGTTTACTGAATGCAATTTATGTAAAGACCAACAACTACAGTTGTATCCATAGCCGTAACTACAGTTGTATTCATAGTCTGTTCTGTTCATAAAACTGGGATGGTGGAGGAAAGACGTCTGATCGGGTGAGTTGATGTGTCCATGTGATTGTTGTAGAGGAGAAGTTGAAATAGGTATATTCCAAAAGTGGAGATGCAATAGGTATGACGTGTAGAGTATATATACTAATCAACCTCAATTGTAGAGAGGAGTCACTTTACCAAATATTGTGGAGTGTTGTCTTTGACTTTCTACGTAAAATCACAGCAGGGGTTGAAAAATAGGACATCGTATACTTTTCCACGATTTCGAAATAGGAGTCACATTGATTATATAGTTTGAAAAACATTGCATCGTTATGAACTTTCACCATTTCAAATGGAGAAGGGATAAAACTCTCACAATTTTAGTAATGCTTAATAATCTAATGATGTAGTGACATGAGAATCGTTGTTGGAGGATTAACTTTTAAAATGCTTAATTGAAAAATAATAAATAAAGACACTCGTTGGCTTTGATATTATTTTTGAAGCAGAGGCTTCCTTTGGTAAAAAATGAAGCTTACAAATGAGTTGATTTTTCTAAAAGATCCAATGTCTGAATGATCTTAACAATTTAGCATACTTATATATCGTGTATTATTTCTAATATTTTTCTTTTTGTTAGTATTTATAAATTTCTGCAACTTGGTAATTCAGGTTTGTGTTCCCTAAAATTGCTCTATTTATTTGTCAAATTAGGACAGGAGCATTGCTACCATTAGGTGTAATGATGAATCCATGGGAAGGTTATTCATTCACAAAAAATATGTTCCTTTAACTAAAAATGGATCTTTCACATTCCCTCCCCCACTCCCCATTTTATCTTTATATGTATTCCTTGATCTAGCAAATACATGACAAGTATATTTTAAGTTATTTTTTCTATGATTTATGCCATAGTTGACCTTTAGTGTTCAATTGATCAGTTTTTTTAGCAAAGATTTATGTTAATGGTGTTGAGTTACCCATAAATCTGTTATTCTTGCTCATACTAGTAAAGTCAAAACCTCAATCTGAATAGAGCTCTTGTAGAAGTTGAGTGTTTCCGTTGGTTCTTGTCCAACTCCTCATAGTAATACTAACTTCAAGGAATTGAATCTATAGTAAAGTTGTGTGAAGTTAAAATCTTAGGTGAATTTGGTTGAATATGTATCCAACTTTGAACAGATTGGACTACAATGACTTTTGCAAATGGAGAGGGTTATTAGTATATGAGTATGATTACTAAACATTGAACAAAAGCACCAAATAAACCTAAGATAAAATCCTATTTCCCTACAAAATATATAGTATGGAGTTATCCTCATCTTATCATCATATTATATTTGTGGTAAAGATCTAGTAGTTAGTTTAGTAAATCAACTTGCTAATGAATGAGATGAATTCCCATTAACAAGGTTCATATCCTAGACATACTTTATCCCTCATGCCCTTTTGACTTGTACAAGAGGTCTGATTGAAGCACTTAGGGTTGACTGTAAATCATGGGAAAATTCCACTATTTCCTACCTGAAGAGATATCTTGTTTACTATCATTCCCTCTAAGGGAGGGGCCCATTTACAATACACCGATATTCATAATAGCTTTTCGAAACAAAATATCAACCTAATGTTGATTAGGAAATCACAGAGAATCTCCTTGGAGTTGATATTATATCCATTATTAGGACTCTAAGTATTGTCGAGAATTAAAGACATCATAGTCAAAATATTTTAAAGTTCCATAATATATCTTAACAACCAATAGTTGGTTGTGTTTTACATCAAGCAACAAATATATAAAAAAGATAAAATGACTCATTTTCCTTATCTTTTAGCCCCTTTGCACTAACAAAAATACATAAATAAATTTCAAAGTTGAAAAACTAAGAAGTCTGTGCAACATTTTTAACATATATGCATATTTAAGAAATATTTAAGGTCAATTTTAGAAATCTCCTATGAAAATTTTCCAAACCTCACGTTGAATGTTGTGAAATGTGGTGATATTTTTTGAATTGTAAGGTAAGATCTAAAAAATGGGGAAAACAGTTGAATACGTTAGGCATCTTATATGAGTCGAGAGTCTAAAACATGAAATGTGTACATCAAGTCATGTCTTCATGTGTTTAATAACTATGCTACATATTTCATTCTTCGAGGAAATGGTAGAAGAAATTATTGAGCATACTATCCGAGCATCTACAAAATGTTGATCAATAAAAACTAGGAGATAATTGGAGTAAATTCCTACCCATATCTATAGAGACATGTTCAAACATAACTCGCAATCACACCAAAGATCAAATTCTAGATTAGTATGTTATATCCACGGTTAGAGTTGCTACTTATACCGATTTCAAGGTAAGGAAAATCATATCGACTTCAAGTGTCAAAACCCCATATATATCTCTGTGCAGTTAGAAGTACTCATTTTGGAACTTCCATGATATCTTTGGATCTCTATCAATATTGAATAGCAATGATTCTTGAGACCTCTATATTTTGAAGAAGGTTTTTCCGTTTGAAACTGAACTATGTCGACTCATTTCTAAGTCATTAAAGAGGTTGTGAAACTAGCCATTTTGGTTAAAACTGTGATTCAAGAAATGTTAAGAATCATGATGTTAAGAAATTTTAATTGTAAAATAGTAGAACACCAAACCTTACATAAAATACACCATCAATTCTTACACAAAATTCACCAAATCTTGTCGCTACTTGAAATGAAGAAACAAACACCAAATATATCTCCTTGGAATGTTGGTCCCATGGGAAGTATAACTACAAGTGAAGAGATTATAGAGCTAAATGGAATATAAGCGAATATTAAATAATTTGGGTTTTTTCTTTTCCATCTCCTATGTAGATTGAGGTTCAACCTAATCCAATTAGAAGTTGACCAAATACTCGCATGCAGAAAACTACACTTTGTGTTTCCATATTTTCTTATTTTGATAAGAATGAGGGAACAAATATAAACAATCAAAAGAGAAAAAATTAAATCACTTCCAAGAATTCTATAGAACTCAGTAGTCGTAGCTCAATGTCATGATATGACATATCAATGACTACTAGTGAGTAAACGATGACAAACACCACAACTTCAATTCACATCTATATTCCAAATTTTAGATAGTTGAAGAACCTAAAAACCTTTTAATCATTCTCCAAGTCCCAAGAGTTCATTGGTTCTTGACTTTTAAATTGCCTATAATGATTTTTACATGAGAATATTATTGACTCCTATAGATATTGCATCAATCAGGGGAGAAATTCAATTTAGGTAATGCAACTCTCATGAATGAACAAACATGCTTCTATGGTTTAGTTTTGTTACTTTTTAAAAGGTCCACTAACTAGTTCAAATGGTTTTATCAACAATTATGCTTTTAAAGGCAATACCAATGGAATTATGAGGCAGGAAAAAAAACACATTGTTTTCATTCAAATGTACAACTACTAAAAAGGAATTAGAAAAATGCAGAGACACTAAAGCACATACATTCCCTCAAGAATATCATTTATACATAGCTTGATGCACAAGATTGTCTGAGCATACTAAACCTGCAAATTTATGGTGCATGGTATATTATAGCTAAAAACTATTAAATTTTGTTTTGATTTATCAAACTCTGATTTTGTTTTGAAGTTTCTTGGTGGATGGATTTGTTTTAGGTTGGTTTCTACTTTATTTTATTAGATTCCATATTTATGGAATCTCTTATTGAATTAAGGCTTCTCTGATCCATATCAAGATTATGAGAAACATTTTTCAACGTAAATCACATGATAGTACATTTGTCGACGCATTTCGAACCAACGAGTGTGGTTCATCGTCAGGACAAGTTGAAGAACCAGATCATGGCTCCATGTTAAATAGGGAGAGAAGATCATCCAATAGCTAGGTTTGACTGAAAAACAACTATATTGAAGGAACGACTATATTAGGTAAGACAGGATAAATGGCTAAGATTGACCAAGAACAGCTAGATTTGACTATTCAAGTTGTTTAATTATATAATATTATTATGCTAAAACAAATATTATTTTAATACATATCATATGTTATTTAAGTGAAAAGTCAACCAAATATGGTTAACTTTTCACTTAAATAACATATGATAGGTATTAAAATATATTTGTTTTAGCATAATAATATTATATAATTAAACAACTTCAATAGTCAAATCTAGTCGTTCTTGGTCAATCTTAGCCATTTATCCAGTCTGACCTAATATAGTTGTTCTTTCAGTATATCCTTTTTTAAGTCAAACCTAGCTGTTGGATGATCCACTCTCCCTATTTAACATGCAGCCATGATCTGGTTCTTTAACTGGTCTTGACGACGAACCACACTTGTTGGTTCAAAACGCGTCGACAAATGTACTATCGTGTGATTTACGCCAAAAAACTTTTCTCATAATTTATGGAATCTCGTTGAATATTTTTCTTTTCAAGTATTAACAATTTAAAGGTTTCATCTTGAAGTCTTCATTGCTCTATCACATGCTAGTAAATAAGTTCTATATATCATTTTGTCTTAGATATTTGGGTTTTGGGGTTTTGATCATAAGGAGGATGTTTTCATTTGTTTTTCCTGGAAATGACAGATTAAAAATGGATTTTCAAAGAGTTTCATGATTTCATTTTCTCAATCAATGGTACAGGCTTCTCTAAATCTATGGCCGATGTCATTTTTGGTGCAGTAAATTTTATAGAAATACCATGCAAAGTTCTCGTCATTTACTGAAGAAGTACTACCGAACTATATGAAGTATACAATTGGTTAGAACTTCATAGTGATAATGAATATGTATGCATTGTCCATTGTGAAAATTCTACAGGGATTTACGTCAAAATTAGCCTAAATTTCTTTAAATATTTTGAAATTTATCCAAGTAATTTTTACAAAATAAACATGGATTCTCTCAATTTGATTTATATGCTACATTTAAAGAGAAAAAATGTGTTTTATTTGTTTTTATATTTCAAAAAAAAATATAAATTATAAAAATAAATATGTTTTGTAAACCCATCTCAAACCAACAAGGAAGAAGTCAACAATTTTTTTCATATGGCTCTCAAAATATCCTCCATCACCTATTGAAATTTCTCCTTCATTGGTGGCCATTAATAATTTTCAATTTTTCATTGAGCAATTGTATATAAATACAATTATTAGCACTCTTTCGTTCTACTAATAAATATAGGAATGAGCATGACTTTTTAACTCCTATGCTCTTGTTAATTTTTTCTTGGAAAATTATGTAGTAGGTTGCATGAAAATTTAAATAGTTTTTAGGCTATAGGAACAATACAACTATTTGTTTTAAATAATGTATACACATTATTGCATGGGCATGTTTTTCGACACCTAGTTTCGACAAAATCATCCATCAAGGTTTTGTTAATCCCCCTTATAATAGTTCTAAGGATTGCATCTATATATAGAGTCAAAACACCTTAAATGACACCTTGTGTAAGAGAGAATTCCTATATAAGTATAAAACATTGTACCCAAAATGGAAAGCCTCAACTAAAAGTGAACCTAAACATTGTTGGTCCCTACATCAGTAAATGGACTATATTATTTTTTTTCCATCATAAGTATCTCATGGACCTTATTTAAAATGATTAAGTTATTGAACCTAGTTCACGTTACATTGTAGGTCATTCATTCTTATATTAATATTATTAACTCTAGTAAATTCATTTCCTTTTACTAGATCAATGGGTTGTATCCCACCAATTCATCAACATTGAGATATGTTTGCTTGGATCTGTACACATGTGATGTATATCCATAAGTTACTGATTCTAATAATGAGTGTTTCCTTCGATGCTAAGAGTGAGGCATTCCAAGAAAAGTGTCTGTAACGGGTGCAACAAAGCAAGGATCATGTGGATTCACAAAATGGATCAAAAGGTACACTCCTATTACAGTTGAAAATAGTTCGCTTCCTATAAGTAACAATTGCATATATATAATTTTTCACAAGCCTCAACTAAGTAGCACATAGTAGATATGCCTCATGTACCATCCTTTTCAATATATATGACATTTGCACTTATTTCTCTAGAAATCTAGAAATCCATGGACATGTACGAACTACTTCAAGATTTGAATAAATTTTGTGTTCCTTATAAATTTCTTCAACTTTAATTAGCTACTCCTGATTATGTTCTCCATATTCTATGGAAATAACAAGAAAGGAAGAGCTTATTCTACATAATTTTCTTATAATATTATGTATGCTTTAATAATTACGGATATAAAAGATGGCAATATTAGTTGCAACATCACACTATAAAATATATGTGCTTATAATATAAAAGTATAAAATTACACTCAAAGAAACTCTTTTATGCGATTAGGGTTTGGACGCTTCAGCTTTAAAATGATTACAATTTTCTTCATATTGATCATAATCTCTTTTATAAATCCACTTTTAAGCTCCTTAGATTAAATTTTTGAGGCTTATAATTAAAATGATCATAATTTTCTTAATATTTATTATAATATCTTCTATAAATCTAATTTTAAAAACGATAGCTACTCTGACCACATTGGTTCAATCATAATCTAAAGCTTTCAATTAAAACTTAAAAGAATTGTAAATTCAATAATATTTTTAAAATGACCCAATTTTAAAATAATATAACTAATTTACCTTTAATAACATTAATGGAGTCTTACTTCAACTAATATGCCTAAAAAAAATACCTACAATAATGACCACTAAAAACATATCGCTTCATAGTAAAACATTGTGATATTACTTGTATTTTTAATGTTAAAAATGAATAGAACTCAATATAAACAAGTTTTGCATGGTAGTGTAGTTCCTACCACACAAATTTGAAAAAATATATTAATTTGCAAAAGGATACTTGAAAAAAGATAAGAAACAGATACCTTGGCATTGCAATTTTGGAAATGAATTATAGAGATCATGTTAGTTCTTTTATAGTTGCATGTTCTGATGATCATTGGTTATGGAAATTTCAATTTGGACATTTATAGTTCTATGGGTTGAGATTATAGTAGAAGAAGAAGATTGTTAGAGGATTACCTCCCATCAGAGAACCTACTAGTACTTATGAGTGTTGTATCTTGGGAAAGCAACATCGCGAAATTTTTCCAAAAGGAGTTGAATACAACACAAAGAAAGCACTAGAGTGGGTTCATACAGACCTATGTGGACCCATGCGGACAAGTCGATTGGTGGAAGTTGTTACTTCCTCATATTCAGTGATGATTTCAACAGAAAGATGTGAATTTATTTTTTGAAGGAAAAGTCTAAAAATTTTGCAAAGTTCAAAGAATTCAAATCCCTAGTAGAGGACCAAAGTGATCGATAGATCAAGGTATCGAGATCATACCATAGTGGAAAATATGATTTGAAGGAATTTGATGCATACTGAAAACAACATGGAATTAGAAGGAAGGTTACAAACAGATACACACCACAACATAATGATGTAAGAGAGAGAATGAATAGAACAATTATGATCCTGGAAGGAAACATGTTGAAAGGAAGAAACTTGTCAAATGAGTATTGGGCAGAAGAAGTTTCATGTGTTGTTTATGTGATAATTAGATCTCCTACAAAGAGTGTGATGAACAGATTTCCAGAAGAAGAATGGTGAGGTATGTCTTGTGTTGTGTCTCAATTTCGGGTGTTTAGATGTGTAGCATATGCATTTGTACCTAAAGAGTTAAGAGGCAAGTTGGATGATAAAAGTGAAAAATGCATATTTACTGGTTATAGTGAGAAATCAAAAGCTTATAAATTGTATAACTATGTCACTAAGAATACTATAATCAGTAGAGATGTTGTGTTCAAAGAACAATAGTCATGGAATGAGAATGTAGACAAAACTGCTGATGTAAGAGTACCACTCATGGAAGAAGAAGACACCAAATAGACTCACGCCAATTAGGACTCAATAATTTTATGAACAACATAGATCTTCAAGCAAACCAACACATCGAAATACTCATAATTATCAATTAGGTGATGAATTAAGCAATGGTAAGAGAAAAAGGAGAAATCTGCAAGATATTTATGATGATTTGGATCTTAATTCAAAATTTGCATTGTTGTCATTTCAACCTTAATCGCTTGATGAAGCTATCAAAGACGAGAATTGGGTGCAACCTATCCTGAGGTGTGACCGTAATATTCACCGCTAGAAAGACAAAAATGCGACCTATCCCAATGTGCGAGCGTAATATTTTTTTCGATGAAAACTAG
>APFE030670435.1:4626-46255 GCA_000404065.3 Pinus taeda | reverse complement strand
CTCTTCTCATAATTCCTTGCATGTTTTAATTATATTTTTCTTAATGAGATGAGTAAAAGTAAGATGTTATGTCTAGTGGTCTAATGTGCATTGATTGTAGGTTTTTGGGAGAAAATCATGGAAATTTTGGCTAATTAAGGTGCAGGAAATCGAATGAGACAAGAAGGAGAGATTATAGGAGATGGACCTTCCTCATTAAATCCTCACTCAGTCGAATATCCCTCAATCAAATCACACTAGCTCGGATTTGCAAGCAGCCGAGTCATGGAGATCATGGGCAGTCGAGCCACTGAAAGTTAAAAGCCAATTCATCTTGAGTTTGGGAGCCAAACCTCCCTAGATTTAAGTAAGTTGTTGGAGACTTCCATTGTATAAATAATGAGGCGTAGAGCCTCATTAGGATTCATATTTTTTATGTAAGATCACTAAGCATTTTCGAGTTAAAGGATTGTGGCAAAACACTGTTATGTAATTTTTGATATGATAATGAGAATGAGCATTTCCTTGATCCAACACTGAGTTGACTCAGAGGGTTGAATATCTTGGGTTAAGGCCCAACCCTAGCAGTAGAGGTTCCTCTTATTGTACTTGTATTCTTAGGTTATTTCATAGAATAATTATTGAATTGATTTTGACATTGTTTCATTGCAAGTAGTGGTGAATTTGATTAGTTTTCTTCCATTTGTGCATAGCTTTAGCAGTAGATTTAGAGAGATAAAGGCATACCAAAAATGCTGATAGCAGGTGGATTTTTCCTCACTCCTCCCTTTAGGGACCATGGTTTGAGGACAAACTCCTATTCAGCCCCAAAAAGATAGAATTCTGATTTCTTATGGAATTTAGGGTTTTCTGCTAATTAGACTAGCATCTTTTCAGTTTTCAAGAATAGGACTTAGTTGTTCTTTATGATATCTCCAGCTTTGTATTAGATCTCATGGTGTTTCACAGTATTCTGCAAGTATTTCCATGCATGAACTAGGCAGCTAAATAATGGAATTTTGTTTTCTTATGTTGATTGGAAATCTTTCTTGTTTGACATGATCCATGGGTAAATGGCAGTGATGTATGTATTACAGGAGTTTTAATAATGCAGGAAGATATCATGTCAGGAGCCCCAGCCTAACCTCATTCATCCATGATCACCAACAACCACTAAGTCCATCAACCAATTCAATCATTTCCTAAGAACAACTTTCCATGTTTGTTGAGCAAATCCAACCATCTCACAAACTTTGGTTTGAGCTCTAAGGAAGTCCTAGCCACTCCCTTGCCTTATTTCTTCCATCATTCACCTTTCTTAAGCCTTATACCACCTTCCAAACCCCTCCTTATGCTTTCAGCCAAATCTTGTAGGAATACAGGGGATCCTATAGGAGCAGTAGGACATCTTATAGGTGTATTAGGACATCCTGCAGGACAACCTGTAGTGGCCTGTTTTGAGACCGATTTGAGGAAAATGTATCTAGAAAGTTAGGAGAAGACCCATGTTTGCCTCCTAAGCCATATGACCCTTCAAAACCATCTCTAACCCACCTGCCATACCACCAAGAAGATTTATCATTCACATTTTCACAAAAAAAGGACAAAAAGGAAAAAAGAGTCATTGCGTTCATTCATATGCACAACAGTAAAGTGTTTGATTATCTTAGATTTCATGCCTAGGATAGTTAGATTACACACATGTTAGCTTAGAATTATTCTAAAGCAAGATCTCTTAACAAATAGTTAGATGAGTGGTGTGTTTAAAGAATTTATGCTAGTCGTTCATTACTACAATAGACAATATTTCAATTCTCTCAATCAGGGTAAAATTCCCCTTTCTTCATTGGTAACCAAACTTCTTCAAAATCAATATAAGGTTGGTTTGAGAAACTATAGTGGTCTATTTCCAGCTTAGTATTAACAAAGAGTGGACCCATTTCATCTGCTTTTGTATACATCATTGTCACCTCCAAGTTTGTACGAACCACGAGTTAATAAAGTAAAGTTGGTAGCCCTAGAAGTTGCAACATTCTTGCTGCAATACTTGTGCCCATCACTTTTTGGCGCCATTACCGGGGAGGCGTCTGAGTAGATGTGATTTCTACTTTCTTTCTTCCATTTCTTATCTCTTTTGTTCTACTATTAGCTTCATTTTTGTTTTGCAAAAGTTGTTGTAAGTTGGTTTGCTTTCCTTTCCATTCTGCAAGTAAGATTTCATTCAGTAGTTAGTTCCATTCAATTTTTTATTTCAATTCTACAATTAGTCTTAAAGCTTAAAAAACAAAAACAAAAAAACAAAAAACTTCTTTCATGCCTTGTAGGAATAGGGATAACTTAGGAAAATTTTTGCCAAATACCCCCACCACTTCAAACAGCCAACCTTCCCTCTTCTTCGGTGGTTGTGAATTGGAGGACCCCTTAGGCGAGCATCTAGAGATTTTTGAAGAGCCTACAAGGGGAGAAGAAGAAAGAGAACGCATTCAACCTAACCTAATGGTTGAAAATATAAATGACAGAGGAGATAGAGAAAGAATTGAGGGTGCTTTTCCATCAGAGAAACCAATGGTGAAGACAAGATGAAAAACATAAGCCCCTGTACTCTTTCTCACTTCCATGGCCTGACCTCGAAAGTTCTAGATACTTTCTTATTTGAGTTCATTTTCTTATGCAGAACTTATGATTACACCATTGATGATTAGGAGTTGAAATTATTCCCATCCACTCTCAAGGATGCAACTCTGTGCTGGTTCATGGGATTACCTGGGGATAGCATCACCACGTGGGCTCAGATGCAACAAAGCTTCAACAAAAAGTATCAAGAATTTTGTAGGTCCAAAGACACTAAAGAGGAACTTTTTAGAGTGACCTTAGGGCATGATCGGTCCTTAGAATATTATGAGGAAATATTTTAGCTTTGCTACAAAAGAGTTAGGTGCACACTTGATCATGAGTCACTGAAGCTAGTCCTACTCAGGGGGGTCAGGGAAGATCTTCTAGATACCCTAAACTTTTAGCAGGAGGGGACATCTACCAGCTACCCTATGAAGATATCAAGGCTATCTTTAAAAACCATTCTAGGGTAGCTAGGAAAAAGGGTAGGGGTAGTCAACCAATGGCCAGCTCATCCTCTTCCAACACATCCATAAAAGGTGAAATTGGAAATTTGCTGGAAGATTTCAAGTGTGAAATGCTGCAAACCCTTTCTCTACAAATGGACACTATGCACATCAAGAGAAAGTAGGAGGAATCAGAGAGAGCATTAGCCATCTTCTGCCCCAGATGCATAGGGAGGCACCCTAGGAATGAATGTCCATTAAACCTTATAGAAATATGCTCGGTCTATGAAGAAAACCACTCCACAGACAAGTGCCCTTCTCTACCTGGACTAAAATATGTGTAGCATGGAATTGAAGGGGTGACTGAACATTTCTGCTACATAAATCAAAGGGGGCCTCGTGGGCCTCGACCGTACCAAAATGGCATGCAAGGGTCATCCTATGCATATTACAACCCTAACTAAAACACATCCATTCCCTCTTGGGGGCCCCCTGCTCATCCCTCCTGGTCTACACCTTCTCCTTGGTCTTTTGCACCTTAGTACCATTCCCAACTGACCAACCAACCATTTCAGCCATATACTCCTCCACAGCCTCAGTGGAATGCACCACCCCAGGGGTGGAGGCCCCCATACAACAATGCTCCAACTTTATTGCCTTCACCTCCTACTCAACCACAACTTTTACACCCTACTCCACCTAAATAGCCTCAAATGCCTGCCTAGCCAAATCCGAACCTGAACAATGGACATGAACAACAATTATATAGTGGAGAGACATCTTACCTTTCTTATGCTGTGGAAATTTAGGTAATCAATCTGAGGTCTGGGAGAGTACTCCCAGACATTCGACCTCCATCTCCACCAAGGGAGAGTGAGGAGGAAAGAGAGGAAATTATATCTAGAGTGAATCCACCACCCTTTCCTAAAAGATTAACTCATCTAGTCCATCCAATCCCAGAAGAGAATGAGCTTCTAGGAGAACTGAAAAATCTATGTGTCAAAATTCCACTTCTCTAAACCATTAAGGATGTACCTATTTACAACAAACTAATTAAAGAGAAGTGTTTCAAACATCCATGGAGATGGAAAAGAGACACCCCTAGCATTAATGTCATTGGACAATTGTCCGACTTAATGTTGGGGTAGGTAATTTGCCCAAAGTATTTATGCCCTGGAAGCCCTGTAGTAGATGTGCACATTAATGGCACCATTATCCCACACATCTGGATTGATCTTGGGGCTTCCATTCATGTACTGAATAAGGAAACCATGCTCAAGAGAAATCTCTAGGGTTTATTAAGAAAGACCACAGCAGTCTTGTAGCTTGCAGACCATTCCACAGTGGCCCCTGAGGGGACTGTTTAGGATGTGATGGTTTCCATTGACTCCTGGGAGTACCCTGCCGACTTCCTAGTTCTTCAGCCTAAGGCCAAGTTTAATGGTTATCCTCTCATACTTGGGAGGCCTTAGTTAGCCACCATCGATGCCTACATCAGCTACAGGGCTGGAAACATGACTATAAAAAATGGGCATCCATCTAAGCAGTTGATCTTGTACCCTCCTGCTCAGCCATCTTAAGTACATGATTTACCTTTATGGTTGGAAGAGGAGAAAGAAAGTGAAGTTTACTCAGTGGAACTCTATACCTTAGAAACTACCATGGGAGGAGGACAACCTGATGAAGATGATTTGATTGAACACATCCTCCAAAATCCAACTCCCAACACCTTGTCCTTTGAGGAAGTTTTAAAGGAAACCAGAAAAACCATCAAATTGATCTATGCTTAGTTGATTCAAACCCTACTCGTGTCAATACAAAAGAATTCAGCCTCGAAAGAACTTTGAAAATCAACCCCTCTTTTTGCACACCAAGAAGAAGAGTTGTGCAACATGCTAATGGAACATTTGGATACTTTTGCTTGGAGTTACAAAGAAATGAAGGGAGTGCACCCCTCGGTGTGTACTCACCACATTTATATCAAAGAAGCTTACAAATCAGTCCAAAAACCCCAAAGGATAATGAATCTAGATCTCAAGGATATAGTGAAAGAAGAATTGTAAACACTATTGGATGCAGGATTCATTTACCCTATCTCGGACAGTGAGTGGGTTTCTCCTTTGGTATTGGTTCCAAAGAAAAATGGGAAGTGGAGGATTTGTGTTAATTATAGATAACTAAACAAAGCAACAAAGAAGGACCATTTCCCTCTACCTTCCATTGACCAAGTGTCAGATGGCTTTCCAGGGAAAAATTTCTTCTCTTTCTTAGATGGGTTCAACGGATACAATCAAATCCATATTAGCCCAGAGGACTAGGATAAAACTACCTTCACCCGTCCTTGGGATATTTTTGCTTATACGGTCCTTCCTTTTGGCCTATGCAATGCCCCTGCCACTTTCCAGAGGGCAGTCCTAAGTATCTTTACTGAGCTAGTCCATGATACAATGGAAATTTATATGGATGACTTTACACCCTATGGGTGTGATTTCCAGGAGTCTCTCTCCAACTTGGGTAAGGTACTAAACAAATGCATTGAAATGAACCTATCCCTTAGTCCTAAAAAATGTGATTTCTTGATGACTGTAGGGACTATTCTAGGTCACTCAATATCCCAGAAAGGACTGCAAGTAGACCCAAATAAGTTAGGCATCATCCAAAGGGTCCCAGCTCCCAAAAGCAGAGAGATGTCAGAATTTTTCTAGGTAAGTTATCTTCTCCCTTATTTGGGTTATTAGATAAGGACTCCAAATTTGTATGGTTAGAAAGCTGTCAAGAAGCCTTGGACACCCTAAGGGACAAGTTGACTACTGCACCTATTCTCCGAGGCCCAAATTGGGCTCTTCTTTTCAATATACATGTCGATGCCTCTCACAAAGCCATAGGAGCAGCTCTAGGCTAGCTATATGACAAGCTACCTTATGCCATTTACTTCATCAGTAAGATTCTTTCCAAAGCCGAGTTGAACTACACAGTCATTGAAAAATAGCTCCTAACTGTTGTGCATTCGTTGAATAAATTTAGACATTACATTATTGGTTACCAAACATTTGTACATATTGACCATGCTGCAATTAAATACTTGATGAATAAACCTGATGTAAATGCCCGGATTGTTAGATGGTTACTTTTATTGCAACAATTTGATTTAACTATTATTAATAAGCCTGACAAGGATAATGTTGTTGCATATTTTTGATCAAGATTGACTTTTCCTGCAGGGTTGGAAGGAATGGTTGATGATCAGTTACCAGATGAACACTTATTCACCATCTCAGTTCTCTCTCCATGGTGTGCTGACATAGTAAATTACTTGGTGTCTGCATAGTTTCAACCAAATTTGTCCTCCAAGGAAAAGAGAAAGATCGTAAGTAAGAGTGCCCCATTCACTTGGATTGGGGGCAACCTCTTCAAACTAGGCTCGGATCAAATTCTAAGAAGATGTGTCAGGGAGGAGGAAGTCTTTGACATCCTTCTGACTTGTCATGATGGGCCTTGTGGAGGTCACTTTCCATCCAAAAGAAAAACATTCAAGGTACTACAAGCTGATTATTACTGGCCCACTCTTCACCAAGATGTGAGTAGGTACACTAGTCAATGTGACCGATGCCAAAGGATGGGGAAACCTACCCCAAGGGATGAAATGCCTCTACAACCTCAAGTGACTTTCGAGCCATTTGAAAAGTGGGGCATGGATTTCATTGGACTCATTGACCCTCCATCTAGGCAAAAGAAGTACATCGTTGTGTGCACTGACTATTTAACAAAGTGGGTTGAAGCCAAGGCCATCAAAGCAGTAGCAGAAGAAAAAGTGGTTGAATTCTTAATGGAAAATGTATTTTATAAGTTTGGGTACCCTAGAGAATTGGTCACTGATCAAGGTAGTTAATTCACATCTCACATGATTGAATATTTGTTAAGCTAGCACAAGATCAAGCACAAAACATCCACTCCTTACCACCCACAAGATAATGGGCAAGTGGAGGTAACCAATAGAGCGTTGGAAGTCATTCTAAACAAGGTGATTAGCAACAACATAAAGGATTGGGAAGATATATTAATTGAGGCCACTTGGACCTACAATGCCACCTGGAAGACCACCACTGGATTCACTACTTATGAGCTGGTCTATGGGAAGAAAGCCCTATTGTCCATTGAATTCAAATACAACACCTTAAGAATGGAAGCACAACTAGATTTAGATCTCACCAAGGCACAACAAGAAATATTGCTCCAACTGAATGGGTTAGATGAATTTAGGATGTAGGCCCTCCTACACATAGAGGTGACCCAAGTTCAAAGGAAAATTGGCATACAAGGATATAAAGGACAAGCAGTTTCAAGAAGGTGATTGGGATTTGTTGTATTATTCCAGGTACAAGGATTTTAAAGGCAAGTAAAGGACTATATGGTTAGGGCCTTATGTCATAGAAAAATGTCATGATAATGGTTCAGTACATATAAGAACCATTGATGCAGAGGCCATCCCTTTACTTATCAATGGGTACACATTGAAGGTCTATAAGAAGCCCTTATCAAAGAAATAATTTATCAATGGCATCAACAAGATAGTGATGGTGGTGGAGCAAGTCTCATCTTCACCCCTTTAAGTCCCTTAAAAAAAGGAGAAAAAAATAGAGAAAAAAAAAGAAAAAAAGAAGAAGAAAAAACAAAGAGACTCAGGTGAAAACCTCCATGAGGCAGCTAAGCCCCACTGTTGGGTTGAAAATCTCTTGGGTTAGCTCAATGGTGTTGAAAAAAATTATTTAAAGATATCTGGGTTAAAACATATTTAGAGGCACCTAGGGCAAGCACCTAGGATGAAAACCTCCTTGGAAGTAGACTAGTTGTTTTCAAAAAAAGAGAAAAGAGAAAAAACATGAAAAAAGAGAAAAAAACGTTTTATTTTTTTTGGAAATGTTGTTTGCAGGTCAGAGAAAGGAGAATAAGCTCAGCATGAGAGGAATAAAAGGACCATATTTCAATCACTCCATCTCATATTCTTCATTATTTCATCCATTCTTCCATTTATGAACTCCTCCAACTCAGTTTACACAAGCTCTGTGTTTTCCACAGGATTCCATGAAAACTTAGAGGAGCTTCCTATAGGAATTACAGTGGCTTTGAAATCCAAAGAAAAGTGTTCTAAGGGGATGACAAGCCTGTGTCTGAAAAGAGGCCTACAGTTCAAGGAAAAGAAGGGGAAGAATCACAATGGTATCTCCAGAACCCACTGAGAAAGAGGTAGCAGCTGCTCTTACTTCCCTAAGTACACATATCAAGTCAAAAGGGAAGAGGAAAGAAAAACCCCATTGTACTTCAGGACAAGAAAAATCACAAGGGAATAGGCAAGGAAGGTCTCAAACGCCCTAAAAAAATCCAATTGTCATTGAGGATTCACCAAAGCAGCAAGAAAAGGTAGCCCCTCTAGAGAAAAGTCAAGGAGAAGGATCATTGGGACAAGCCTCTCCCAAATGTCCCATCACTTTTGTTAAGAGGCTTGTCACAAGGTCAGCCTCATCAAAAGGAAAAGGTCTCCTACAGAAGACACAGGCATACCTACAGAAAGCAGAGGCCACCCTACAGGAAACCCTATCAAACCTACAAGATGTACAGAAAAGGGAACAAGAAGGTATCACTCCACAAGAAACAATGGAAGAAGACCAAGAACTGAGGGAACCTAGTCCACAACCCAACCTCAACTGCTACTACAGATTCATTGAAGGAGGTAGGGTAATGCCACAAAATTTTTCCATTCCTTTATTCTTTAAGCTTGAAAGAGAGAGGGCAAGGACACACAGGTGGATGCAAATTTCCAAATCAAAAGGAGTGGAGGATGTAGGCCACATGGAGGAAAAATTTAGATAGATGGGTAGAGAGCTGAGAAAAATAAGGGATAGAGAGGCAATGATGAAATCTTAGTTAGAAGCAGAGAATGCATGGCTAAGAGGAGAACTACAAGAAAGGTAAATCCCATTGGAAACTAAGGCCAGTTTATCCTTGGAGGCAATCCAATGCAGTATGCCAATAAAGTCTTATTCCTTGTATCTCAAGGAACAATGGCTACAATTCCAAATCAAGACTTTAGCACAGAGAGGCATCATGCCCTTCTAGGACTATAGACAATTCAATGATCTCTGTGATCAAAGCACCTTGGAAGATAGAGAAAAAAATGTTTCAGTTTTACCTACACAACTTGGCTTTGACAGATTTGAATGTGTGGGACCTAAATTCAAAACTAGGATACTTGTAATTCATGGCCTTAGCATCATGGATGAATCATGAGGAGGCAAGAGCTACAAAGATGAAAAAGGTAATGACAAGAGAAGAGACAGAAACCCTCATGATCAGAGTTAAACAATCTAATCCAATGGTTGTCATCAACACCCACAACCTCATTGCAAATGATCCTAACTTGCACCTAGGTACCTTGCTGCACAAGAGCAAGAAGTCAAACACTTTGAAGACATGTTCAGATTGCTAGGAGATGACAACGTGCGAGCTTGCCAAATGAGGTGGAACACCTTTCCTCACAGCCTAAAAATCAGAGAATACCATTCTCCTCAGAGAATGAGAGAGGCACTAAATAGAACTCCCATATATAAGCAGGCTCTACAAAGACACAAAATCAGTTGGATTGGCTTAATATTTAGTCAACTTTTAGGACTGTTGGAATGAGTGAGAGAAGAAGAAGAAATAAAGTAGTGGGAGGAGATAGAGAGGAAGGCAAGATTTTATTCACAGGAAGAGGAAACAACAACAGAAGCATGGGTTGTCAGGGAGGCCACTAGAGCAATGAAGGACATGGATATAGATTAAGTTTCTTAAAGGATGAGCAACACTTTCAGTAGGGGGTAATGATGAGCCTCATCATTGGGTAACTATATGGACCTTAATACACCTCCAATCTTATTAAAATCAACTCTTCTCATAATTCTTTACATGTCTTAATTATATTTTTCTTAATGAGATGAGTAAAAGTAAGATGTTATTTCTAGTGGTCTAATGTGCATTGATTGCGGGTTTTTGGGAGAAAATCATGGAAATTCTGGCTAATTAAGGTGCATGAACTCGAATGAGACAAGAAGGAGAGATTATAGGAGATGGATCTTCCTCATTAAGTCCTCACTCATTCGAATATCCCTCAATCAAATTACACTGGCTCGGAGTTGCAAGCAGCCGAGTCATGGAGATCATGGGTAGCCAAGCCAGTGGCAGTTAAGAACCATTTCATCTTGAGTTTGGGAGCCAAGCCTCCCTAGATTTATGGAATATGTTGGAGACTTCAGTTGTATAAATAAGGAGGCCTAGAGCCTCATTAGGATTCAATTTTTTTTTATGTAAGAGCACTAAGGATTTTCGAGTTAAAGGATTGTGGCAAAACATTGTTATGTAATTTTTGATATGATAATGAGAATGAGAATTTCCATGATCCAACACTAGTTTGACTCAGAGGGTTGAAGCTCATGGATTAGGGTCCAACCCTAGCAGCAAAGGTTCCTCTTATTGTACTTGTATGCTTAGGTTATTTCATATATTAATTATTGAATTGATTTTGGCATTCTTTCATTGCAAGTAGTGATGAATTTGATTAGTTTGCTTCCATTTGTGCATAGCTTTAGAGAGATAAAGGAATACCAGAAAGGCTAATATCAGGTGGATTTGGCCTCACTACTCCCTTTAGGGACCACGGTTTGAGGAAAAACTCCTATTTATCCCCAAAAAGATAGAATTCTGATTTCTTATGTAATTTAGGGTTTTCTGTTAATTAGACCAACATATTTTCAGTTTTCAAGAATAGGTTTCAGTTTTTCTTTATGATATCTCCAACTTTGTATTATATCTCATGGTGTTTCACAGTATTCTGCAAGTATTTCCATGCATGAACTAGGCAACTAAATAACGAAATTTTGTTTTCTTATGTTGATTGGAAATCTTTCTTGTTTGACATGATCCACGGGTAAATGGCAGTGATGTATGTATTGCAGGAGTTTCAATAGTGCCGGAAGTTCTTATGTCAATAGCCCCAGCCTAACCTTATTCATCCATGATCACCAACAACCACTAAGTCCATTAACCAATTCAATCATTTCCTAAGAACAACTTTCTAGGTTTGTTGAGTAAATCCAACCATCTCACAAACTTTGGTTTGAGCTTTGAGGAAGTCCTAGCCACTCCCTTGCCTTATTTCTTCCATCATTCACCTTCCCTAAGCCTTATACCACCTTCCAAACACCTCCTTATGCTTTCGGTCGGATCATGTAGGAATACAGGGGATCTTGTAGGAGCATTAGGACATCATGTAGGTGCATTAGGACATCCTGTAGGACGACCTGTAGTGGCCTGTTTTGAGGCCGATTTGAGGAAAATGCATCTAGAAAGTTAGGAGAAGACCCCTATTTTCCTCCTAAGCCATCTGACACTTCACAACCATCTCTAACCCACCCACCATACCACCAAGAAGATTTAGAATTCACATTTTCACAAAAAAGGACAAAAAGCAAAAGAGAGTTATTGCGTTCATTCATATGCATAGTAGTAAAGTGTTTGATTATCTCAGATTGCATGCCTAAGATAGTTAGTATTGCACACGTGTTAGCTTAGAATTCTTCTGAAGCAAGATCTCTTAACAAATAGTTAGATGAGTGGTGTGTTTAAAGCATTTATTTCAGTCTTTCATTACTGCAGTAGGCAATATTTCAATTCTCTCAATTAGGGTAAAATTCCCCTTTCTTCATTGCTAATCAAACTTCTTCTAAATCAATAGAAGGTTGGTTTGAGAAACCATAGTGGTCTATCACTCGCTCAATAGTGACAAAGAGTGTACCCATTGCATCTTCTTGTGTATACAACACTGTCACCTCCAAGTTTGTAGAACCCTGGATTGATAAAGTAAAGTTAGTAGCCCTAGGAGTCGCAACATTCTTGTTGCAATACTAGTGCTCATCATGTTCCATCATTTCCTACTCTAGCAGTTTCATTTCCATTGTTCATTCCACACAATTTTTTTTCAACTAGTCCTGTTGGATATACTATATCCATTTCATCAATTATTGCAATAGAATTTTCACTTCCTCTGTCATCTGCATGCCATATCCCTATTATTGGTTCAACCTCACCTCATATTACCATGGCTTCTAGATATGCCCCTTTCAATCTCCCAACTTCACTACATGATCTACCTTTGCATTATGGTCAATGTTTACTTCAATTTGACTATACAAGACCCCTTACACCTAAGAAAAATGTAGATAAACTGAATGATTTCATTGATCTAGAGGAAGTATATCATCAAGATGTTAAGCTAAGACTTTTTTTCACATTAGAAGATATGCAAAACAATGCTATCTGAGTGGAAGAAAACTTGTTATATAAAAAGGCTAAGATGAAGACTGAGAGAAGAGTAGTATTTAAGGAAGAACAATCTTCTTCATCAAACACAAAATTAGATTTTATATTGAAGACCATAGAGAAAATGGTCAACAAGTTGACCCCTCCCAGAAGTGAGTCTCAACCTCAAGTGATAAATACCAATTTTAGAAGGCCACTTGGACACCATCTTTGTGAGAAGAATTCAGATGATCAGCAAAGCCTTAGAGCTCTATTTCCTGAAATTTTTCTTGATGAGGGTGATAATGAAGAGACTGAACAACAACAAATAAATTGTTTTGATGATGAGGAAAAACATGTAATTTTAACAAAGGAGGAGCATGACAGGTTTGTTGAATGTTTAGAAGAAATGGATAGTAATCATCTGATGTTTGATTCAGAAATATATAAGCAGGGTTATGATAATGTTGTTTCTTATTTCTAGAGACATTCTTACTTCTAAGGCAAAAATGTTTTTATTGCTAAACCTCCCTCGGGGAAAGATGTAATTGAGCATAAACAAACCGATCCCAAGAAATCAGAGGAACCTAAGAAAAAAAAATAAAGAAGGATGCCTCTAAGAAGGGTGATGAAATAAGAGAGGAAGGAAATGTCAAGGATATGGAAAAATTTTAGTCTTCTTTCAGTATGAAGAATTAGACAGGGAAGGTTAAGATATCTATTCCTTTTGTTGAATTATAGAAGAATATGCAATACAAAGAAAAAATTATCAAGATAATAAGATCTCACCAACTGTTTAAACATTCAATATCAATAATAAAGATTCTTTGAATATATAAGATTATTAGCCTACATTCTTATTTGGTCCACATGCTACTAAGATAAATGAAGATGTGCCCCCCTTTTATGTAAGCTTCAATATACATGATATGGTTCTGCATAATGAAATTCTTGATTCAAGGGCTTCACAACAAGGCTATGGCTTTATAACTTAATCTTTATCTGGGTCTATAGGCTCTCGATTTCCAATGGGATATGGCCCTGGAACAACATTTGTATGGGGTAGTGGCCCTTAAACTTCTACCTTTACCCTTGTTTCCGTTGTTCTTGCCCCTGTTGTTTACTAGTTAATCGAGGAGAAGAAAAGTGATCATTTTCATGAAACAATTTCGATCAAATGATTTTATTGATTTCTTTTATGAAAGAAACAATTCCAAGTTTGAGATTATTTCTAGAGTGCAAGGAGTGACCCAATATTGTTATGGATAATCTAGGGCTGGATATCTCTAGACCCTACAAGGATTTGTTTTCATTTGATTCTAGAAAAGTATAGTGTCTAGGGATGATTAAAGACCTGGTTGTGAACTTGACTCAAATTCTAGTAAAGAGTATAGGAATGGATGTTGTGGTAGTAGATATACCACCAAGGTTCGGAATGATACTTTCTCATGCTTGGGCAGCTAAAGTAGGTGGTACTCTACAAATGGAGATATCATATGCCTCCATACCTATTTTTGGAGAAACAACGAGAGTCTACAGGGAAGTTCAAATGAAATATGTAGTAAGTAGTAAGGCAAAACCATAAAATCATCCAATTTATGTTGTAGACATTCATTTGAGGTCAACAATATTATTTAATGATTTGAATTTGAAGAAAGAAAATCAAAAGCAAGTGGAAGAGCAAATTTAAACAAAAAATGAGCAAGTGGTTGACGAAGATGAGACATGGAGCATGTATTTTGATGGGTCTGTTTGCAAAGAAGGATTGGGAGCTGGTATATGGTTCATTTCACCAAATGGAGGTAGTCAAGTGTATTCTTTTAAATTATATTTTGAGTGTTCTAATATCGTAGTTGAATATGAGCCTTTAGTGCTTAGTTTGAACATATTTGGGAAGAAAATAGCTAAATGGATTCGTATTTTTTTGGACTCAAAGATTATTTATAAATCAGTTTAAAGGTTTATATCAGAAAAACCACCCAAGGATGAGAGCTTACATAAATGAAGTTTGGGTTTATTTGATAATTTCTTTGTTGAGCCCAAGATTTTAGTAGTTTTCAGACACAAAAATTGTATTAGGATTCATTGGTTAATACAACAAGTAGGTTCAAAATTCCTATTAACCCAAATAAGAAATATCAGGTAGAGATGAGATACATACCTTCCATTCCAAACAACATAAAGGGCTGGAAGGTCTTCGAAGATAATTAGCAAATAAAAATATTTTTAGATATGACTAGTGAGTTTACCATAGTCCTATTGATGAAGACAGAAATTTAGAAAATCGGGCTGATACAGATGACTTTGTAAATGTTATAGGAGATCATAAAATAATCCAGCTAAGCCATAATTTCTTGCCTAGTGGGTTAGTGCCTCTGGAGAAGTTATTTGACAAGAAAGATGTGGCTGTCAAACAAAGAATGAAGCATGACAGGAATGAAATACAAGATTACAATTTAGGCACAGAAAATGAACCAAAGGTTTGTCAAAATGTCAAATTCTTTAAATGAGGAGCAAAGGGAGAAATATGATGCTTTATTGAAAGAGTTTTCTAATGTCTTTGCATGGAAGTATGAAGATTTAAGGGTCTATAATAGAAGTATAATTCAACATTCTATACCCTTAAAGGAAAATCAAGAGCCTTTCAAGCAAAAACTGAGGAGAATAAATCATAAATTGTTTCCAATAATAGATAAAGAGGTGAAAAAGTTTTTGGATGCTAAGTTTATAATTTCTTTGAGATTTTCAAAATGGGTTGCTAATCTTGTACCAGTAAGGAAAAATAATGGGGAGATTCGACTGTGTGTAGATTTCAAAAATATAAACAAAGTGTCATTAAAGGATAATCACCCAGTACCTAAGATGGAGCACATTTTGCAAAGTTTTGTTGGATCACAAATGATTTTAATGCTAGATGGTTTCTCTGGGTACAATAAGATATTGGTGCATCCTGAAGATCAAGGAAATACAACCTTTACTACACCATGGGGAACATTCATGTATTCCAAAATTTCTTTTGGATTAATGAATGCAGTAGCTACATTTCAGAGGGCCATGGACATAGCTTTTGCAGGAGAAAGGAACAAACTTGTGGTAGTATATTTGGATGACATCACAACATATTCAGTATCTGACTCAGAGAACTTAAAATATCTCAGGAAAGTATTTTTGAAATGTAGCAAATTTTGTATTTCATTGAACCCCAAAAAACCACATTTTGCTATGAAAGAGGGTATGGTTTTGGGTCATATCGTATCTAAGGATGGCATCCAAATTGATCTAGAACGAGTTGAAGCAATACAGAAACTTGAGCTATCCAAGAGTAAAAAATAGGTCTAACCATTCTTGGGAAGAGTAATTTTTCTTCAGAGGTTCATTCCAAACTTCATTGAAATCTTAAGGGTAATTAATAACATGTTGAAGAAGAACAATGAAGTCAAGTGGAAACTTGTATCCAAGTCACTATTTTGAAGAAATCAAATCAACAATAACTAAAGCCCCTGTTCTTATCGACCTGGACTTCTCAAAAGATTTCCTAGCCTTTTCATTTTCTTCAGGACATACTATCTCAGGGGTCTTATTGCATAAAAATGAGGAAAATTAGGAGCAACCCATTTCATTTTTTAGCAGAAATTTGAGAGATGTTGAGCTAAAATACAACATTAAGGAAAAATAGGCCTTTGCATTGGTGAAAGTGGTTAAATATTTTAGAGTTTATGTTATGTACTCTCATATGGCATCATTTGTTCCCAATGTTGTTGTAAAATACATCCCGAGTCAACTTGATAGCGATGGTTGGAGAGGTAAGTGGCTTGCAAGATTATGGGAGTATGACCTAGATATTAAACCAAAAATTTAATCAAAGGTCAAATTCTAGCTACTGATGACTTAAACAGATTGTGACACTTTGGGAATACATTTTGTCTCAATTTTTTTAAATGATTCAAAAGAAAGGTTGGTTCGTAAAGTATTCAACAAGCTTAGAAATTCCCCCTAGTATAGTGAAATAATCTATGTTTTGCAAAATTTCGAAGCCCCTCTAGGGATGGATAAAACTAGAGCACGGTATTTGAAGCTAAAAAGTACCAAGTTCTACTGCAATGATGGTTACTTGTTTTGGAAAGATCAAACATGAATCCTTTTGAATTGTCTCATTGAAACTGAAACAAAATAGGTGGTAAAAGAATGTCATCAAGGAGTGTGTGGAGGGCATCACTACGGGAAATCCACAAATAACAAAATCCTTAGGGAATTATATTATTGGCCAACTCTTTTTATAGATGTACACAAAGAAGCAACAACATGCTTTTAGTGTCAAATTTTTGAAGGAAAAATGAAGTTGATGTCATTACCTCTGAAACCAATCTTAGTTGAAACTCCATTTTAGCAGTAGCGGTTGGAATTTATTGGAGAAATCCATCCACACTCCTCAGGACAACATAAATGCATATTAACTGCCACAAAATACTTTACCAAATGGATTGAAGCTATACCTACAAGACATGCTAATGATAGTGTAGTGGTTAAGGTTTTAGAGAGTGTCTTTTCAAAACTTGGCTACTTTAGAAAAATCATAACAGATAATGCTTAGTCTTTTAAATCTCGGGAAATGGTAAAATTTTGTGATAGTTGTCATGTTACATTAGGTCATTCTGCAACCTATTACCCCTGGGGTAATGGACTGGATGAGTCATCTAACAAAAGTTTAGTCAGAATCATAAAGGAATTGCTAGAAGAGAACAAAAAGGCCTGTCATACCAAGTTAAAGTTTGCACTTTGGGTAGATAGGATCAACATAAAAAATTCCATTGGTACATCACCATTCCACTTAGTCTATGGCACATAAGTGTTTTCCCCAATTTCCTTGAGTTTACCCATGATGAGATTATTGCAAGAACATGAGGCAGAGCCTGATGATTTTCAAAGAAGGACTAATCATCTTATTGAAGTACAAGAGCTAAGAGAGAAGGTATATCAACAGTCTCAGTTATTCTAGGAAAAAATCAAACAAATCCATGATAAGAAGGTCAAAAAGGATGATTTTAAAATTCAGGATTTAGTCTTGAAGTGGGATGCCATATTTGAGGACAAGGGGAAACATGGAAAGTTTGATCATTTATGGAAGGGGCCTCACAGAATTTCCGCTTTCAGAGGTAATAATGCTTTCATTTTGGAAGATTTATATGGAGTGTTATTAAGTGGAGGTCCAATATATGGACTCCTAAAACATTTCCTGGTTTGAGAGACATCAGTCATCACAATTCATTGTACATATCCATGTTCAGAGAAGTTTGCAGGATTGGACAACAACTTTGAAGGATTTGAAGCCTAAGGTGAAGGCCATAAGATGCTGATTATTGGTTTTCAATTTCATATTTTTAGTTAAACAATTCCATAGTGTTTATTCTTCAAAATAAATGAAATTGTCATTTTCAAGTTTCTTCATAGGAGAGTTTCAGAGTTTTCAACCCAATGGATTAGGCACAGTTTATGAGGCTCATCAATTATTTATATCATAAGGGTCATAATTCCATCCTCCAGCTTTAAAATTATCTCTTTCTCACATTTATTTACAATTTTTTTTTTATTATGCTTTGTGAGAGGGGTGAAAGATGTGTTGCTATGTCATGTGGCCTAATATGGTTTAAATGTAGGAATTGGAGAAATTTTGAGATAATTTCAATGTAGGATCTTGGAGTAGACAACAAGGAAAGATTCAAGGAGGTTATCCAGTTTCGTAACTCCTTCAATCAGCCAAGATCACCACTCTATCTCTCATCAACTTGAAGTCATTGGAAGGCAAGAAGGACGAGGTCATTGGCGTCCAAGCCAGTGCATTTCAAGGAGATCTAGATCCACCTTTCTCAAGTTTTTGGAGAAAAATATCTCTATTTTCTAGGGATTTGTTGGAAGTTACCATTTTGTATAAATAAACATGCCAAAGAGCTCATCAGGATTTGAACTTTGTTTTCAGATAAGAAGCTATTGAGCTCAATCACTTGTTACTGCTATCTTTGACTTATTATGTGATGTATTTGACATTTCTGCAATGATAATGAGAAGTTTCTTATTGATCCATCGCTGAGTTAGTTTCAGGGGGCTAAGGCTCTTGTGTTTGGACCCAACCCCAGTAGCTTAGGTCCATCTTATGTATTGGTATTCCTTTTTAGCTTATAATGTTTGTTAGTTTGTTTCATTTTATTAGAATATAATTCCTAAAAAATCCTGTGACTGTTACCTCTATCTCATCTCTCTCATGGGAGCATGACTAGAGGAATCTACAATCACAGCCCAAAAGCACTATGTTAATGATTTCTTGTTTATGATTTCTACATTATTTTTATTTTTTTTCATATGTTTGATGTATCTTAGAAGTTGATTCATTGCATAGATCAAAGTTTTTGGCATAAGTTAGGTAGTTTTTAAATTCAGTGTATATTTTCCACCATTAGTTATGATATTTTGTGAATGATAAGACATCATGTGCATGTGATTTTGTAGGAATATTGGATCTGTAGGCAAGGGGCCTTTACAACATATCCATCCAGGACTTCCCCACCCTCTTTTGATGAATCACAAATATTGTTCTTGAGCCCTATCTCTTAGGTCACCGTGAGCAACCCTCTTAGTCCAAAATTGGCCTTCCTAAAGTGTTGAGCTTGGATAGGGGTGGTGGTCACATTTAATCCATCTACCACAATCTCCATCCATCTTGCAATCCTTTGATATCATTGTTCTTACGTTGCAAACCCTCTTGGCAACCTTCCTATAGCATTACAGGCCTTCCTGTAGTAATACAAGGATCCTATAGCAACTTCCTGTAGCATGCCTATGGCAGCCTGTTTTCCCCTTGTTTTGACCTGTAATGCAAGTTTGACTTAGTTTAGAAGAAGGTTTACCCCCCAACTTGGACTCCATGATAAAATGTAGGACCTATGCCATTCCAACCATCGTTCATTGCAAGAGAGAATAGCATTAGTTTCTTTATCACAGATTGGCACAAGTAGAACATTACTTTATATGTAAGTGTGAATTAGATACATGATGCATGAAATCTTGAGTTATGAGTTGGTAGGATAATTTCCTGTTTACAAGTAAATTTGATAGCTAGATGGTTGATTGCAAATAGTGTAGTTTCCTTTCTGGATGTAGTATAGCTCTTGTGTTCTTTCATGAATTGATTCAGTAGCATTTACAAGTTGGTAGCATCTACAAGTTAGATATGAAAAGCATTAAATTTTCTAAATTAGAGATAGCCTTTGAATTTCACTTTCAATATTTAATTTTCCCCTAATTTAGTAAGTGAATGGTCTTGGAGCCTTATTGATAAAATGAACTAGTTGAGGGTGGCATGAGTAGAATTCCATCCACTATGTATATAGCACTGTCACCTCAAAGTTTGTATGAACCCCAGGTTGATAAATAGAGTCGAGGAGCCCCTGGGAGTCGCAACACTCTTGGTGCAATATCAGGGCTCACCAACAAGGTCAACATGTTCTTACTGCCTCCTGAGGAGACAATATCCCTATTAGAGCTAGTTGTTAGCATCAAGTTTTCACCTTTTCCTAAAGGTCCAAAGTCAATATTGATCAACTCATTTTGCAAATTCATGTTTATGTAAAGGGCCTTATAAATTTTTTGTGTAAATTGATACCTAAGCCTAGGGACATGTTTAATCAAGTCTTTTCACCCAACCCTAAGCTTATCCTAAGTTTTTTTAGAGTGCAATTAACCTATCGCAAGCCTACAATTGGAACTACGAAATATTTTCGAAGCGCCGCGCTACAAAAATATTTCATAATTCCAACTATAGGCTTGTGATAGGTTAATTGCGCTGCGAACAAACTTAGGATAAGTTTAGGGTTTGGTGAAAAGACTTGATTAGATATGTCCCTAGGCTTAGATAGAAATTTACACAAAATACATAATGTATTATTCAAATTTCAAATTCTTTAAATGAGAAGCAAAGGGAGAAATATGTTGCTTTATTGAAAGAGTTTTCTGATGTCTTTGCATGGAAGTATGAATATTTAAGGGTCTATGATAGAAGTATAATTCAACATACTATACCCTTAAAGGAAAATGAAAAGAATTTCAACCAGAAACAAAGGAGAATAAATCCTAAACTGCTGCCATCAATAGAGAAATAGGTGAAAAAGTTGTTGGGTGCTAAGATTATAATTTCTTTGAGATTTTTAAAATGGGTTGCTAATATTTTACCAGTAAGGAAAAAAAATGAGGAGATTCGACTGTGTGTGGATTTCAAAAATCTAAACAAAATGTCATTAAAGGATAATTACCAATTTCCTAAGATGGAGCACATTTTGCAAAGTTTTGTTGGATCAGAAAGGATTTCAATGCTAGATGGTTTCTAAGGGTAAATTAGAAATTGGTGCATCCTGAAGACCAAGAAAATACAAACTTTACTACACCATGGGGAACATTAATGTATTCCAAAATGCCTTTTGGATTAATGAATGCAAGAGCTATATTTTAGAGGGCCATGGACATAGTCTTTGTAAGAGAAAAGAACAAATTTGTGGTACTATATTTTGATGACATCACAATATATTTAGTATTTGATTCCAAGCACTTAATATATCTCAGGCAAGTATTTTTGAAATGCATAAATTTGGTATTTCATTGAACCCCAAAAAATCACATTTTGCTATGAAAGAGGGTAATCTTTTCGGTCATACAGTATCTAAGGATAGCATCCAAATTGATACAAAAAGAGTTGAAGCAATACCGAAACTTGAGTTACCAAGAAGTAAAAAGGAGGTCCACTCATTCTTGGGAACAATGAATTTTCTGCGAAGGTTCATCCCCAACTTTGTTGAAATCTTAAGGCTAATTAACAACATGTTGAAGAAGAACAATGAATTCAAGTGGACACTTGTAACTAAGTAGTCTTCTGAATAAATAAAATCAGAAATAACTAAATCCCTATTCTTATCAGCCCAGACTTCTCAAAATATTTCCTAGTCTTTTCATTTACTTCAAAACATACTATTTCATGGGTCTTATTACAGAAAATCAAGAAAATCAGGAGCAACCCATTTCATTTTTTAGTGGAAATTTGAGATATGTTGAGCTAAAATACAACATTATGGAAAAATAGGCCTTTGAATTGGTGAAAGTGCACAAATATTTTAGAGTTTATGTTCTACGCTCTCATTTAACAACATGTGTTCTCAATGTTGTTGTTAAAAGACATCTTGAGTCAACTTGACATCGATGGTCGAAGAGGCAAGTGGATTGCAAGATTATTAGAGTAGGACCTGGAAAATAAAACAAAAAATTTAATCAAAGGTCAAGATCTAAGTAAACTGATAATTGAAACAAGTTGTGGCATTTTGGGCATAAATTATTCTCAATTTTTTCTAATGATTCAGAAGAAATGTTGGTTCTTAAAGTATCTGATGAGCTTATAAATTCCCCCAGGTATAGTGACATAATCTATGTTTTGCAAAATTTGGAAGCCCCACTAGGCATGGATAAAACCAGAGCATGGTCTTTGAAGCTAAAAAGTGCCAAGTTCTGCTGTATTGGTTGCTACTTGTTTTGGAAAGATCCAGTAGGGATCCTTTCGAATTGTCTTATTGAAGCTGAAGCAAAATAGGTGGTAAAATAATGTCATGAAGGAGTGTGTGGAGGGTATCACTACTGGAAAGCCACAACTAAAAAAATCCTTAGGTAAGGCTACTGTTGGCCAACTCTTTTTGCAGATGTACATACAGAAGTAGAAACCTGTTTTAAGTGTCAAATTTTTGAAGGAAAAACAAAGTTGTTGTCATTACTTCTAAAACCAATCTTAATTGAATCCATTTCGGTAGTGGGGGTTGGAATTTATTAGAGAAATGCATCCACACTCCTGAGGATAGCATAAATGAATATTAACTTCCACAGACTACTTTACCAAATGGATTGAAGTTATACCTACAAGACAAGCTATTGATATTGTATTGGTTTAGTTTTCAGAGAGTATATTTTCAAGATTTGGCTACCCTAGAAAAATCATAATAGATAATGCTCAATCTTTTAAATCTTAGAAAATGGTCAATTTTTGTGAGATTTATCACGTTACATTAGGTCATTCCATAGCCTATTACCCCCAAGGTAATGGATTGGCTGAGTCATTTAACAAAAGTTTAGTCGAAATCATCAAGAAATTGTTAGAAGAGAACAAAAATGCTTGGCATACCAGGTTAAAGTTTGCACTATGGGAAGATAGGATCAGCATCAAAAAGTCCATTGGTACATCACCATTCTACTTAATCTATGGCACATAAGTGTTTTTCTTAATTAACTTAAGTTTAACCGTTACAAGATTATTGCAGGAATATGAGGCAGAGCCTGATGATTTTCAAAGAAGGACTAATCAACTTTTTGACATACATTAGCTAAGAGAGAAGGTATTTTAGTAGTCTCAGTTGTTCCAGGACAAAATCAAACAAATCCATGATAAGAAGGTCAAAGTGGATGATTTTACAATTCAGGATTTAGTCCTGAAATGGGAAGTTAGATTTGAGGAAAAGGGGAAACATGGAAAGTTTGATCATTTATGGAAGGGACCTTATAGAATTGCTTCTTTCAGAGGTAAGAATTCTTTCATTTGGGAAGATCTAAATTGAGTATTGTTAAGTGGAGGTCTAGTAAATGGACGCTTCCTAAAACATTTCCTGGTTTAGCAGACACTAGTCATCATAGTTCATTGTACATATCCATGTTCAGAGCAGTTTGTAGGATTTCACAACAACTTCGAAGGATTTGAAGCCTGAAGTGAAGGCCATAAGATGTTTATTAGTGGTTTTCAATTTCATTTTTTTTGTTAAACAATTCCAGAGTGTTTATTATTCAAAATAAAGTAGATTGTCATTTTCAAGTTTCTTCATAGGAGAGTTTCATATTTTTCAACCCAATGGATTAGGCAAAGCATAAATATGTTATTACTGCCTCTTGAACAGACAATATCTCCATTGGAGCTAGTTGTTAGCATCAAGTTTTCACATTTCCCTAAACGTCCAAAGCCAATATTTATCATCTCATTTTGCAAAGACATGGTTATGTAAAGGGCCTTATAATTTTTTTTGTGTGTAAATTTCTATATATGCCTATGGACATGTCTAATCAAGTCTTTTCACCCAACCCTAACCTTATCCTAGGTTTTTTTGCAACACAATTAACCTATTGCAAGCCTACAGTTGGAATTACGAAATTTTTTCGTAGCGCCGCACTATGAAAATATTTCGTAGCACCAATTATAGGCTTCTGATAGGTTAATTTCACCGCAAAAAATCTTAGGATAAGGTTAGGGTTGGGTGAAATAATTTATTAGACATGTCCCTAGGCTTAGATAGAAATTTACACAAAAAAATTAGAAGTACCTTTACATAACCATCACTTTGCAAAATGAGTTGATAAATATTGCCTTTGGACCTTTAGGGAAAGGTGCAAACCTAATGCTAACAACTAGTATCTTGGTAAGATGAAATAATCCCTAGATTGTTAACTCCATTTACCAATGGACTATCTCCCTCATGCCCAACCAAACCCTACTTCAACACAACACAACTGAAGATCTCACCACTGTGTAAAAGTATAATCAATTACTAAAACTAGTATTAGGCTGTCAGAGAGAGCCCTCTCTAAGTTGAAGGGGCTAGCCTTCAATCTATAAGTTGGGTTGCAAAGGCTACCTTAGAAAATTATCCTACGTCCAATAGGACTTTTTAAAGTGATATCATCTTGGCAAACATACCGGGGATATGAAAGGTTCATCTTCCCCATAACTAATTTGAAGATAAGATACACTTTTTGAGGTAAAATAGAAGGTTGGATAACAACATTGGCTGCTATATTTGATCTGGCAACTCCACAGTATAAAGTTTGAGGTTATTTCATTATAAATTTTGACGTATAGAACAATTCATACAAGGAGACATCCATATCCCAATCCACCAGAGATCTTGACAAGCCCAGAAAAACTCTTAAGGAAAAGGAAGTCTGAAAAAGAAATAGGTACAATTCTTTTAGAAAAGTTGTTTTCTTTCCCTAATGGGATAAAATATGTTGAAGACATTCAATTTGATATAAAATTTGAGCATAGTCTATTCAGATCGAAATCATAGTCCAGTTTGTCAGACACAGTTCTTGATGAAACAAACCTTAAGCCTTATATTCCTATTACTACCATTTCAGAAGAGGATAAAGATATTTGGTTACATTTTTATAAATTAGAACATCTGGTTCATCAACTTCAAACAATTGTTTCTAAATCTCCCACATTTCAGTATCCTGTTCCACCATTTTCTGCCCTAGCAATTTCACTTCCATTATTCATTCCACATAGTTCTATTTCAACTACTCCGTTTGGATCTACTATACCCATTTCATCAATTATTACAACAACAATTTCACTTCCTCTATCATTTGCATTCTAGGTCCCTATTATTTGTTCAGCCTCACCTCATACAACCATCTATTCTAGATATGCCCCTCTCAATCTCCCATCTCCGCTACATGATCTTCCTTTAAATTATGGTCAATGTTTACTTCAATTTGATAGTACAAAACCCCTTATAGCTCAACAACATGTAGATAAACTAAATGATTTCATTGATCTAGAGGAAGTAGATCATGAAGATGTTAAACTAACACTTTTTGCATGAATTCTCTTAGGGTAGGTCAAGAAATGGTTTAGAGCATTGCTAACAGCAAACATTGCCAATTTGCAACAATTTGAACAACTCTTACTTTCTATGTGGGAAGTGAAGAAAAACTCTCTACAAATATCGCCCGAATATGAGAATCTGAAGAGAAACCTAGGGGAAACATCTCAATAATTTTCATCTAGGTTCAACAAGGTTTATAATTCAATCCCTGCTAATATTAATCCCCCCTGGTTTAGCCCTACTTTACACTCCTAATGGTTTTTATGTTGAGCTAGCTTATCAACTCAAAGAAAGAAATCCTGCTACATTAGAATATATGCAAAACAATGCTTTAGGAGTGGAAGCAAACCTATTGGCTCAAAATGATAAGATGGAGACTGAGAGAAGAGTAGTATTTAAGGAAAAACCATCTTCTTCATCAGACATAAAATTTTATGTTATGTTGAAAACCATGGAGAAATTGGTCAACAAGTTGACCCCTCCCAGAAGTGAGCCTCAACCTCAACTGAGGAATCCTAATTTTAGAAGGCCACCTAAACCTCATCCTCACCAAAAGAATCTAGATGATCAGCAAATAGCCAGAGCTCCATTTCCTAAAAAATTTGTTGATGAGGATGATAATGAAGAGATTGAACAACATCAAATAAATTTTTTTGATAATGAGGAAACACAAGTATTTTTAAAAAAGAAGGAGCATGACAAGGTTGTTGAATGTTCAGGAGAAAGGGATAGTAATCAGTTGATGTTTGATTGAGAAATATATCAGCAAGGGTATAATAATGTTGTTGTTGATTTTGAGAGACAATATAATCTCTCAGGGAGAAATGTGGTTGTTGCTAAACCTCCTTTAGGGAAAGCTACAATTGAGTAGAAACAAACTGAGCACAAGAAAGAAGGTGAACCTAAGAAAATATAATTAAAGAAGGATGCCTCTAAAAAAGGTGATTGTTACCACCAAAAAGTTGATCATCTAGCCTAATTTACTAGATGGATCGAAGTATACCATGTAAAGCCAATTTTACCATAGTAAAATTGCTTTCACTCAGAGAAATTACGTAATAAACCACCTTTATTAAGTAATTTATAGTTAAACCCATGAAGAATAATTAAATAATTAAAAAAATCATTATTTATTTGATTTTCTTCTAGGAATAATTAATTAAACCATTGTTTTATTAGTATTCCTTGTTAAATTTGACCCAATCATGAAAAATAAACAGATAAATCATTAACTATCTTATTTTTCTCTAAGAATAACTAATTAATCATTAATTACTTACTGTTCTTTGTTAAATTTGACTAAATTGCTTAGGAATAATTAAATAAATCATTATTTGTTTATTATTCCTTAACTAATTCCTTGAGATAATAACTAAATCATTTATTTATTTATTATTTCTAAATAAAATTTAAATACTTTTTTCCCTCCTAAACAAATATAATAAAAATATTCCAGTGGTAATTCAAAGAATGGGATCAATATATATTTTATTATTGCTCATCATTCGAGGATAAATCAATATTTTTTTTATAAATAAGAGGGTTTTCCATTCATTATTCACTTTTGATTATTTTCATTGTGCACTCACTGTTGTAACTCTGATTTTTTCATTGTTGCACTCACTGTTGTAACTCTGATTATTTTCATTGTTGCACACAATATTTTTGTTCGGTTTATGCATTATAGAGGAGAGAGACTCTACAAAATCTAAAGACGTTTGAGGATAGCCAAGAACCCATCCCATAGAGGGGGATTGGTGACATTTATATGTTCTCCTCACAGGTGTTATTATAAAATTATTCTTTACATATCTGGTTTCCATCGAACGTTTAGAGTTATTACTCTTTCTTTCACTGTTTAACTATTATCGTAGCATAGTTCATAATTTTGGCAGGTTTTGTTTCTATCAATAGCTGCAGATCACAATGTTTAGCAGTCATTTCTATTTTTGAGATTTTTTGTCATCCACAATCTTAAGTAGGTTCTTTTCGTACATCATTGAGAAGAAAACACTACAACAATGATGAAATCAGAAAGGAAAGAAATATCAAGGATATGGAAAATGTCTAGTCTTCTTTAAGTCTGGAGAATGAGATAGGAAGGTTAAGATATCTATTCTTTTTGTTGAATTATTGAAGAATATGAAGTACATAGAGCATACTATCAAGATGATATGGAGCTCACCAGATGATCATACATTAGATATCAATAATTAAGATTCTATGAATATCCAAGACGATTCACTTACATTCTTATTTGGTCCACATGTTAGTGAGATAAATGAAGACATGCCCCCCTTTTATGTAAGCTTCAATATCCATGATATGGTTCTGCATAATGTGATGCTTGATTTAGGGGCCTAACACAATTTGATGTCTAATATTCTTATGGATAATTTAGGGCTAGATATCACTAGACCCTACAAGGATTTGTTTTCATTTTATTCTAGAAAAGTACAATGTCTATGGTTGATTAAAGACCTTGTTGTCAACTTGACTCAAATTCTAGAAAACAGTATATTAATCGATGTTTTGGTAACATATATACCACCAAGGTTTGGAATGCTACTTTCTTGTGCTTGGGAAACTAAATTAGTTGGTACTCTGCAAATTGACATGTCATATGCCTCCATCCCTGTTTTTGGAGAAACAAGGAGACTCTATAGGGAAGTTCAAATGAAATATGTAGTAAGTAGTAAGGAAAAACCTAAAAACCATCTAATTTATGTTGTAGACACTGATTTAGTGTCAACAATATTATTTAATGATTTGAATTTGGAGGAAGAAAATAAAAAACAAGTGGAAGAGCAAATTTAGATAGAAAATGAGCAAGTGGCTACCATGGATGAGACATGGAGCATGTGTTTTGATGGGTCTGTTTGCAAAGAAGGATCAAGAGATGGTATATGGATCACTTCACCAGATGAATGTAGTCAAGTGTCTTCTTTTAAGTTATAGTTTGAGTGTTCTAATAATGTAGTTGAATATGAGGTTTTAGTCATTCGTTTGAACATACTCGGGAAGAAAAGAGACAAAATGATTCATATTTTTCGGGACTCAGAGCTTATTATAAATCAGGATAAAGGGTTATATCAGACAAAACACCAATGGATGAGAGCTTACAAAAATGAGGATTGGGATTTATCTTATAATTTCTATGTTGAGCGCAAGATTTTGTAGTTTCTAGATAGGAAAATTGTTTCGTTGATTCAACGGAAAGTACAACAAGTATGTTCAAAATTCCTATTCACCCAAACAAGCAATATAAGGTAGATATGAGATACAAACCTTCCATTCCAAACAACATAAATCATTGGTAGATATTTGAAGATGATCAATAAACAATTTCTTTTTTGGATATGACTAATGAGTTTTCCAATAGTCCTATTGATGAACACAAAAATTAGAAAATCAGACTAATATAGATGACTTTGTAAACGTTATAGGAGATTAGAAAACAATCCATCTAAGAAATAATTTCTTGCCTAGTGGGTTAGTGCCTTTGGAGAAGTTATTTGAAAGCAATGATGTGGCTGTCAAACCAAAAATGAAGTCTACCAGTAATGAATTATAGGACTACAATTTAGGCACAAAAAGGACCCAAAGGTTGTCAAAATTTTCAAATTCTAGCGAAGGCAGAAATATGTGTCTTTATTGAAAGATATTTCTGATGTATGTGCATGGAAGTATGAAGATTTAAGGGTTTGTGATAGAAGTATAATTTATCATACTCTACCCTTAAAGGAAAAATGAAAATCCTTTCAAGCAGAAACTGAGGAGAAAAAATCCTAATTTGTTGCCATCAATAGACAAAGAGGTGAAAAAGTTGTTGGATGCTAAGATTATAATTTCTTTGATATTTTCAAAATGGTTTGCAAATCTTGTACTAGTAAGGAAAAAGAATGGGGATATTCAACTATGTGTGGATTTCAAAAATCTAAACAAAGTGGCATTAAAGGATAATTACCAATTGCCTAAGATGGAGCACATTTTGAAAATTGTTGTTGGATCGAAAAGGATTTAAATGCTAGATGTTTTCTCAGGGTACAATCAGATATTGGTGCATCTTGAAGAGTAAGAAAATAAAACTTTACTACACAATGGGGAACATTCATGTATTCCAAAATTCCTTTAGATCAATGAATGCAGGAGCTACATTTTAGAGGGCCATGGACATAGCTTTTGCGGGAGAGAGGAACAAATTTGTGGTAGTATATTTGGATGAAATCATAGTATATTCGTTATCTGATTCATAGCACTTAAAAAATCTCATGCAAGTATTTTGAAATGCAGAAAATTTGGTATTTCATTAAACCCAAAAAAATCACATTTTGTTATGAAAGAGGGTAAGCTTTTGGGTCATATAGTATCTAAGGATGGCATCCAAATTGATCCAGATAGAGTTGAAGCAATACAAAAACTTGATTTACCCATAAGTAAAAAGGAGGTCTAGTCATTCTTGGGAAGATAAACATTAGATTTCTTTTCTTATTCACAACGATACATATTTATAATACATAGGAATGACTGTTGGTTTCATATTCCAAGTGGTCCCTTGGACTCCCTTTGGTTGTTTAGCTTCCACACCAACTCTTAGAGGGTTAGGTGTCCAACATTCCCCCCCTTAATCCGAAGGGTTATGTATGACTCCAAGAAGAGAGTTGTAACGAAAAATGTGCAAAAACATGCATGGCAGCACTAAGCTGAATGTGCTCTCTGAAATGTTGGTATAAGGGGGGTGGTTTAAGGATGACCACCAACATTGAAACACTTAGTGTGGTTCTCGAAACTCTTCCAAGTCTGGCATGAAGCTCAGTTCTTCTGCTAGAGGAAGTGCTCCTGATGTTTTGAAGTGGGAAACCTTCAAACATGAAAGGGAGGTCTCACCCCGCATAAAAGGGAGAACCTCAACCTGTGATGGTTTAAGGATTACCAACAACTCTGGAATGCTTAATGAAATTCCTAGAACTCTTCCAAAACTGGAAAGAAGCTGAAGTATTCTGCTAGAGGAACTGTCCCCAATTCTTTGAAGAGGCATCACTAACTGAAGGCATGCTCAAGGGAATATTTGTCTCTGGCTACAACTCTGAATCTGGTATGACAGGTTGTTGCTCAGGGTCACTTGATGTGGCTTTGAAGTTTTTAGATGAGCATCATTCCCCTCTTGTCAGATACAAGGTGAGATTATTGAGAAAACTCAATTGAAAGACTGCTCAATATTCAAGAAAAAATCCTGTTGTATGAGCGAAATATCTTCTTGGTTGTTGAAGTCCATTGCCAAGAAGCGATCCATCCAAGATGAATCTTTGTTCTTGCAGGAGGTTTGTTTTTGAAGCATATGTTTGAAGAATGACTGGTTTTATGATAGTACTTATATGGATGAAGATTAAAATAGTGATCTTTCACTTGGCCAACTCGGTCACAATGTTGGCATTTAACATTCTGTTGTTGTTTTTGTGGAAAAGGAGCAGAATTTCGAACACCTGAAGGTGAACTATGATGAAGGAATCCATCACTCTAAAACTGAATGGGCTATGAGTAATCTGGAATACGAAAGGAAACCTCCTTATCATATCCAAGACCTGTTATGTGCTTGTTGTGGATAAGATCTTCCTAAGGTCTGATGATTTGCTTGGGAAGTGCAAGCTGAATTTCTGCATCTTTATGAGAAACTGCTCTTGAAATTGGCACTTGATGGGGATCAAACTCAACATTACTGACTTGATGACTTGCTGGTTGTTGATAGGATCCTATTTCAAACTCAAATAAGGGATTGTTCTGAATGAGTTCAAAAGGATGTCTTTTCTGTTGTAACTCCTCTTGTTATAGATTTGTCTCAAGCTACAAAAACTTAATATTCTCCTGTGCATTTTTCAAACACATTTTAATATTGGAAAGAGAGAGGTTTTGTTGATCTTAACCATCTCATCAACACTGGAATGTATCAGAGTATTTAACAACTCTAATGAATTATGAAGTTTGGTCATTTTCTTCATTATCAAACTTACACTTTCAAGAAACTGATCACAACTATTAACTAGTGAGGAAGAAGCAAAAACCACTCACTATTCAATGTTACTACAATATCCTCTATAAATGTGCACCAAATAACTAGTGTGCAATAGCTCTATTCAATGTACATACCAAGACTTAAACGCAAAGACTTAATCTTCCAACCAACAAGCATCAATGACTGTAATCCACTACATATGAATAACAGTTCACTCATGACCAACATATAAAATTAAATAGAGCGACCAAAATTACTAACTACAGATATAATCAACCTATACCTTACATCGGAAAATTAATCATTAATTTCTTGACTTGATCCTTCCTCGATAATTTGTAGGAACTCATCAATTTTCCTTATTTAAAAATAATCCCTCACTATAATTAGCCATATATTAAGAGGCACTTGCTTTGCTTTGAGGTTCGAAAGGAACTTTATACTCTTCAAAGTTCTTCTATCCAACAACTTTTGGTGACATGCAAATCCTTCAAATAATCGATTATGACTTTAAAGGCAGCTTATTTTCTCCACTGCCAACTATGAAAACTACATTAACAAACAGTCAACAAACTTTTCATCTTACATCATAAAAGGCCATTTGAGATGATTATGATTCTATTCGAATCCTGTCGGAATCACTGTCACCATGAGTACTCCTACATCTTCTACATGCTCAAAATTCAGACTCGAGGAAATAATCGAGTTCAAGCTCGGGGGAGACCCCATTACAGGCCAAGATGGATACTCCCCATAAGCCAAACAAGCCGAGAAATACTGGTGGGTTACATATATACTCCCTTGTAAACATCGATTAAGTATTCCCAGAGGATAGTAGACACCTAAAATGCAATTAACAAGCAATATATGGAAGGACTGCCAAATCCTGCAATATTTACTTTGAAAATATTAATAAGTGACAAAGGACACCTGTACCCAAATCGCTCTGCAACTCCCCAAAACTATTCAGGGATGTTATCAATCAGATTGGCAGTATGAACAAATAAATATTGAGAGAGATGGCAATTTTACTTTGTAGTGTGGGTCGGATCTCATTCTCATCGAGATTGTCCAGATAGTGAAAAACTCGTGCAACAAGGCAAGGGAAACTTGTGCTCAGTTTTCTTCAAATACTTAGATCATTTCTCAAGCATCTTTGATTTTGGAATGCTTGAAAATAAAGTAACTAATTCAACCACCGATAATAGCTTCAGTCCTTGCACTGTTCATTGGCATTATTCCATTTTTGAAGCAATTAATCTTGGCTGATGATGCTCCTCTTTTCTTTGTTACTGAAAGTTGCATCATCCTTGTCGACGACATCCCAATATCTCAAGAACATGCAGGCTTCACCCTGAGAATGATATGTTTAGAGAGCAGGGGCTACACAAAAACCCAAATAGTTTTGCGCCTCCGAAGTGGTTCGAACCAACGTCATGCATTCTCAAAGGTAGCCATTCTGTGGAAACTTCTCCAGATGGGCCTCATGCCTCCATGCACTGGTTTTTAATGGAGCGTAAATATTTTAGTTGTAATGGAAATTGAATCAGAGATGAGGGGTGAAGTTGTAGAGCTCCTTTTCGGGAGGAGGAGCGACGCACATGGAGCTGATACACAAGGAGCACTTGAAATGATGTGATTATTTCTAGAAGCTGACGCATAAATGAATATTTTAATAGATCCAGACAGAGATTACCCTCATGTGTTTCTCCTGGGTGATGGATACAAACCATTTTACTAACAAAATCCAGAGCTATGTGAACCTCAAGGACATATCAAAATGTTTGATGGAAAATTTACAGCCAAAGACTAGGTGTTACAATGTAGAGAATGCATTAATCATATTCAATAACTGGAAAATAATGGAGAAGTGGAGAAATGTTAGAGGCCCTTTCCTTTTTTTGCATGGGAGAATATACAAAGCTCGTAAATGATATGAGTCGTTTATGAATTTCTTTTCAAAACTATATGCAGCAAGGGCATTAAAATTGTCAAAGGGTCAGGTACAGTGTATACAGAGGTAACGTCGGAGAGAGGCTTATGGAATTCATCTACACATACAAAGGTTCAACAGAGAAACTGCTGAAACCATTTGCATTTCCAGAGGAGAGTTATGCAATAATGGAAAACTTGAAAAATGAAAGGAATTAGCCTATGGTAGTGTTGAGCGTTAAGGACTGACAAGCACTTATGGCCACATAATTTATATGTGAGTGCTGGCAAGCTCACCAAAATGGCATTTCTGAGCAGCGTAGGTCTGATAGTATAATAGAAATAAAGGCCACAAAAACAAGTGGCTCACTTAATATTGAGCAGGTTAGGAACGTATTAGTTCTCATACCATGTCATCTTATTTAAGTATAGGATTTAAGAGAGAAGGTATATCAACAATCTCAGTTTTTCCAGGAAAAAATCAAACAAATCCATGATAAGAAGGTCAAAGAGGATGATTTTAAAATTCAGGATTTAGTCCTGAAGTGGGATGCTAGATTTGAGGAAAAGGGGAAACATGGAAAGTTTGATCATTTATGGAAGGGGCCTTATAAAATTGTTTCTTTTATAGTTAAGAATGCTTTCATTTTGGAATATCTAAATGGAATGTTATTAAGTGGAGGTTCATTAAATGGACACTTCCTAAAACATTTCCTGGTTTGAGAGACATCAGTCATCACAGTTCATTGTACATATCCATGTTTAGAGCAGTTTGCAGGAGAAGGATTTGAATCCCGAGGTGAAGGCCATAAGATCCTAATTAGTGGTTTTCGGTTAAACAGTTCCAAAGTGTTTATTTTTCAAAATAAAATAGATTGTCATTTTCAAGTTTCTTCATAGGACACTTTTAGTGTTTTCAACCCAATGGATCAGGCATAGTGTCAACGTGTTCTTACTGCCTCCTAAGGAGATAGTATCCCCATTAAAGCCAGATGTTAGCATCAGGTTTCCACCTTTCCTTAAAGGTCCAAAGGAAATATTTATCAACTCATTTTGCAAAGTCATAGTTATGTAAAGGGACTTATAATTTTTTGTGTAAATTGCTATCTAATCCTAGGGACATGTCTAATCAAATATTTTCACCCAACCCTAATATTATGCGAAGTTTTTTGTAGCGCAATTAACCTATCACAAGGCTATAGTTGGCGCTACAAAATATTTTCATAGCACGATGCTACAAAATATTTAAAATTTAGGTTTTCGAGATACCAATTCCATTATTTTAAGTTACCATAAATTTTTCTACAAAGACTTATCCCTTTTCATTCATGATGTGATAAATAGCATCATTTTGAATCCCAAGAGATATGTTTAAAATCAAACCCTAATTTTCCCTCTTTACCCTAAAACAGTAATTTTTAGCAAACCCAAAATTTTATTTACAATGCACAGGAAGGTTCTCAAGCGGTTTGCAACGTTCGAGCAGGGTAATTCAAGGTTGGGAAATGTGTTTTCATCATCAAAGTCTTTGCAATATGGGTTGATCATGTCATGTGAAGAAATTTGGTACTGATGGGAGGCATTTTGAAGTGTATCCAAAGATGTTGATGCTATTCAGAAATGCAGGATGGGAACCAGTGTTTCAGTGCTTCAATGGACACAAACTAAGTTAGTGCCATGATTTCATCTACTCATTTGATGGAAACACAACAAGAATCAAAACCTTACAATTCCCAGTCATAGAAGAATCCATTACAGAGGTTGCAGGTTTACCAACTGAGGGTGACAGATGGTTTACGAAACAAATATTGCAAAAAGTGGATTTTCATAACCAAGGCTAGAATGTAGGGGTCCTCCAAAATATGCTAAATCTTGAATGGTCTAATGCCATAAGAGTTGTACATATCTTATTCACCTATGAAGGCAGGTGTTCTAAATTTTGTTGGTATCATATGAGATTTTTATGCCATTTGGTAGGTTTTAGTAAGATGAATTTACCATATTTCCTTCACCAAAGTTTGCTAAATAAGTGCACCAAAGAAAGAACCAAACCTGAGCTACAACCTCATGACATTTTTCATCAAGACCCAATTAAAATATTATATAATCATGGGCTAAACAGGTGGAGTATTTGAGACAGAGAAACCTAGGACAACTTTCAGCTAGAAGACAAAGGAGGGGCCAAACTAAAGTTTCTACCCAAACCCTAACTTAGGAAACAAAGGGAGAGCCTAACCACATCCTTGATGAAAAAAATGATGAAAACCCTGTGAAAGAAACAAATGTTAGGGTTTATGAAAGGATACAAAGAAGGCAACATAAACTGATGTTAGAAGAAGAAGAGGAAAAATAGAGAGAAACACAAAGTGTGCAGGGAAAATAAAAGATAGAAACATGGGATGAAGAAGTTGAAACCAGACCTAGGGTTTACTCCAAAAAGTCACAAATTCACCCTACAAACAAACTTAGATTGGGCTTAAAAGAAAAAAAACACTAAGATCAAAGAAACAATTATTTATGATGAAGATGAAGAGACTGTGCAAACTTCAAAGAACATAAAGAAGGCCAAAAAACAGAGGAAAATAGAGTATGTTGATAGAGAGTGGAAAGAAACCCTAAAGCTTGAAAAAATCATACATAAAGCTACTAGAAGGATGAAAAGAAGCCAAGATATGTTAGACTTCCTTTCTTAGGCTGCAGAAGCCATGGATAAATAATGATTTTACTTCATGGGACAAAGAAATATTCAAAACCCTAATTTTGTTTAACAAACCCTAATTATACCTTAACATTTTGACCTAATCAGTTAATCTTTTCCGACAGTAAGTTATTTTTGATATATTATGGTAATATGTCAAAAGGTTTTTGTGGCTAAGGGAGTGTGAAGCATACGAGTCAACATAAGGGAAAAAAATTCTTGAAAGGAGCAAGTAGTTACAAGGGAAGTTGCACAGTTTTAGCATGCTTTACATATTCATACACCATTTTTTCTACCAAGAGGGAAGACAAGTTGTAGTTCTAGATATTGAACGTACAAGGGAGTGAGTAGCTCTTGATCCTATAATACAACTATGACTCTTCCTTGTTCCAGAAATATAGCATGAGATATGTAAAGCGTTTCTACACTGTGTTTTGACTAATGTTATGTGCTAGATAGAGATCCGAATAGCTAAGATGATAGGATTTCAATTATTTTTGTTAATTAAACCTTCAAATATTGTAAATATTAGGTAGTTATTACTATCAAACTTAATGGATATTATCTTTTATTGTATTTTTCCTATATATTACATGATAAATGAGGAAAAAAGGTGGCCTTTTTTTATGAAATAATAGTCATTGTTTGTGTGTTGAAAGCTTTATCAATCTACAATTTGCCAAGATCAGTAGATTTTGATCAGTAATATAAACATTCATGTGATGGTATGCCTTAGTATGTGTTTTCTACATGTTTCAATGTTTCCCTCTTTGTAATATCATTTGAATGTGTGGTCTTCTAAATATTTGATTAAGAGTAAATGTTATAGACTTCATCCTTTCTTTGATGCTATGTTTCATAAATTTCAAATAGTTGCACTCTATCTTCTAAAGTTACTTTAGGATTAATTTCATATGCCCTATTGTAGTGGATTGTTCTCCTATTTTCTTCCTTCATCTATAATGATGACCAATGTCAAGGATGTGTTATCTACCTTGCCTTTATCAATCCTGATCAAACAACCAGTATCTTGGTAAGTTAACATAAACCCTATCTTATTAACTCCATTTCCCAATGGACTATCTCCCTTATGCCCATCCAAACATTACATCAACACAACACAAATAAATATTTATACATTGTGTAAAATAACAATCAATTACTAAATCTAGTGATTAGGCTATCAAAGAGAGCCCTCTCTCGATTGAAAGGGCTAGTCTTCTATCTATAAGTTGAATTGGAAAGGTTGCCTTAGAAACTTCTCTCCTATAGGAAAGAGGACATTTCTAAGTGATAACACATGGAATTTTGGATTCTTGGCCAACTTAATTGTAGAAGTGCAACGTGTTTCCTATTAGAAGGGGTGTAGAGTTCACTTGTTTCTCCTACATATCTTCAAGAATTTTCCTAAGCAACACAATCACCTTCTTTGCTTCTATGACTGCTATATATTTTACCTATGTTGTGGAATTTGCTGGAACTAACTATTTGTGTGACCTCTAGGAGATAACTCCTGATCCAAGAATAAAAACGCAGGTTGAAGTAGACACTCCATTCTCCTTATCTCCATAAAAGTCTAAATTAAAATATCCAATCAAGCTGAAGTCATCCACCTGTGAATATTTGAATCCAAAGTCTTGAGTTCCTTTCAAGTACTTTAGAACTCTTTTTACACCAAACCAATTCCCTTCCTAAGTGTTTTGCATAAACCTAGAAAGGATTCCAAAAACAAATGAAATTTCTGGTCTGGTAGTGGCAATGTATATAAGACTTCCCTCAAGCTATCTATACTTATTTTCATACCCAAATTCATTTCCTTCTTTAAATTTGAGTTTTAGATTTTTTTCCCATTAGAGTGGACAGAGGATTGCATTCAACCATGCCAAACTTGTTCAAAAATTCCCCAATGTACTTCTTTTGAGATAGGAATATATAACTTGGATGTTGGGTCCCTTTAGTGTCCAAGTAGTATTTAATGTGTTCCAAATATATCATCTCAAATCCTTTCTTTAACTATTTATTTATGGATGCAATATAGTTTCTGTTATTCCCTATTATCAATAGATCATCTAGATTTACTACAAGATAGAAACCATTTTTTCCAACTTTCTTGACAAATAAAGTTTCATCATCAAGATTGAAGTGTTTCAAATTTAATTTTAGATGATGCTCAATCAATTTTTCATATGGGGTTCATGGTGCTTGTTTTAGCCCATATAAGGATTTGATGAGTTTTCATACTTTATGTTCTTGTCCCTTCACAACAAATCCTTTTGGTTGAGGCATGAAGACATTTTATTTCAATTCATCATTTAAGAAAGAAGTATTCACATCCATCTTATGGACTTTCCATCCACTCTAAGTTTCCAAGGAAAAGGGAGTCCAGATGATGAATCTTGGGTCAATTTATTGAGTAAATTAACACAAGTATTAAATATCAATCCAGGTTTGTAGAACTTAGAAGCATGTCCAAAATGTATGGATATCAACTATAATCAACTTTAGAAGATAAGTTATGGAAACTGAAGGAAATGCAATTATAAACGAATTAGAAGTGAATATTACAAATATAAATTTCAACTAAGTAATTTCTAAGTCATTATGTAATAAGCAGGAGAAGTGGCTCCTAACTTAGGAGAACTAGATTTGTCCTTCTTCTAGAATACTAATTCATGAACAGAAATAAAAAAACAACTAATGAACAATAGCTTAAGATGCATAAACAAATAATAAAAGAGGCTCCTAACTAAGGAGGTCCTTACTGTTCTTCATTACAAATTCATTCATCGTTAATGCCATTGTTAGAAAACTGGAAATTCATAAAATCACTTGAAAGCAAGAAAGATGAATTTATTTTTTATTCATTGATCAGATAAAATGAGGGTTCAACTTGAACACTAGATTTTCCTTTCATATACATATGAGAAGTAAACCAAGATTCATCATCAAACACAATTTCATCATACATCTAATTAAGTAAACAAATATGAAGCAAAACTAGTTTATGAAAATCAAGTTAAATTAACCATGAAGTGTACTTAGCTTGGTGTGGGGGCCCTCCACCCTTGCCTTGCACACTTGAAGAGATTATCAACTACTGCAAACTTAGTCAATCATCCACACCATTGAACAACAAAATGAAAATAGAACATGTTCCTAAAATTAACTCAAAATATTCAGAAGTCTCAATATGAAATTATACAAATTCTATATACATAAACCTTCAATGTTTTCGCTTAAATAGAAAAATATGAAGAAAACTGATCTAAAATGCCTCTAACAGCTATGTCTATCCATATCCCATCTATCTAATTTGATCTCATCCATCCCATCACTCAAAATCTGGAAAATCCTAAAACTGCCCTATTTCCTAGGGATTTCCTGAATGACTGGTCTTGTTTGACCAACTTTGACAAGGCATGTTTAAGCTTGTTTTGACTAATCCAATAGGAGTTTGTTGAATATTAGTTCCCAAGCTTTCTAGAAATTTTCTCAACTCGTGCCTAGGTGTCCTGCAAGTATGAAATCAATGAAGCCATTACGGGAATCTCTGATTCTGTCCAGAAATGCACTTAAAATCCAATTTTTATAAAAACATCTAAAAATTGCAAAACTAAATTTATATACCTAAATATGCATAAATATGTCAAAATGGGGTGTATATGATGGTAAATTGATGGATAATATAGAAATTAAGTGTGTTTACTTAAGCAAAATTAGATAAAAAACGAGGTCCAACAATGACCCATTTGTTATGGGGGAAAAGGTCTCTTGAAAATAGACACCTTCTTTACGTGCAAACCTTTTTTCCATGATCCTTTATTTGTTCTCATCGAGTGAGCCATCTGATTTATACTTATTCTTGTAGACCCACTTACATCCAATTGGTTTGGTTCCAAATGGAGGGTCCACCAGCTTCCATGTTCCATTATTTATGAGAGAACCATTCTCCTTTACATTACTTCTCTCCATTCATTATGAGAAGAAAATTCAAAACTTAGGGCAGATAGCCCTATGACTCTAACATACAATTCACACTCCATGCCTACACTTCGCGGATCTTTATAATAATATTATTCAAAACTTGGGCTTTGAGCCCCAAAACATGTTGTGGGGGGATTCCATGCTAAACAGGCCCCCAACAAAAACATCGTGACTCGCCCTCAAGTCACTCTGTCAGCACGACAATCTTGGCGCGAAGTCCCTCCAACTGGTTCTGAACTGTCCCGATATCCACAGCGCACTAAGTTGCTGCTTTTTGAATCTGTTGCATTCTCTCTTCTGAAACCTCTGTTTCCAGCGTGTTGTGCTGCATCCGTGCATGCATCCCCTGAATCTGCGCGAGCTTCCCTTCAATATCGGCCGTGATTGTGAAGGCTTTGTCAATCTAAGGTTGGACACATGCTTTGAGGACTACTTCCTTGTGGCACACCGCGTCCACCTGCTCCTTTAATGCCTTAGCTTGCTGCATCCTCGAAAGCCACTAAGTGAGGACTACCATCTGCGTAGTTCCTATAACGATGTCATACTGCTGCTAGAGTTCGCATGCCTCTGTTTCCAGCCGCTAGATGTTGGGGTCCTCCTGCAAAGTCGTTAGGACCTCTAGTGCTTGTTCGAACATATTTGTACAGTCGCGCACTGCACCTCCAATATCTTCCAACCTTGTTATAATAGCGCTACCGCGATGTTCTCTGATCTCTGGGGGAGTGGAAGGCTACACCTTCAACCGTAGCTTGGCAATTTGAACCTTCATCTCTATCTGAACCTTTGTTGTCTCTTCTCTTGCATCGCAGACTCCACTTGCCAAACTATGGATCCGCACTTCTACCGGTAGATCTATTGCGATAGCATGCTTTGGAACGTGTCGGCAAGCATCATTTACCATCTGCACGAACCTTTGATTCTACGACGCCAACTCATCACGCTACAAGCTGAGCTACTCCATATTGATCTTTTGTTCACTAAGAACTTGGATCGTGAGGTTCTCTCTGGTGCGCAGCTTTGCTGTGATCCCATCCTGGAGCTGATAGAGCGTTTCTCGGGGAAGGGAAGCTAGATTAAGGCCAAGGCCTTTCATCATGCTAACCGTCATTCGGTCCATCGCATCTGATGAGACTAATGCTCCCTCTGGAAACACTATTGTGTTGGCCATCCTCGCGCACAGCATCTGTTCTGTTGTTGAAGTGCCTGCTGCGACGTGGGTAGACAGGGTACCTTCCTAAGGGGGCCGCACCTGTAACTCCTGCAACTGCGCCCTGAGGGCCCCCAACACACTCTGGTGCTCCGTCATAAATTCTTGGAGTGCTTCATTGGTGACATCGTAAACCGTTTCACCGATGTCATGGAGATCACCTTCGGTTAAGGTGATCAGGTCAATGGTTGTACGTTTTAACCCCGTACAGAAATTACCTGCATATGAATTCTAAAACACAGAAAATAAACAATGCAAGAGCATAACACATATACACAAATATTTTCCCCTGGATTCCAAACCAAGGACTACCTACTTGATTTTTCATTATGTTCCTTTCAATGTTACAATACATATTTATAGATGCCAAAGCATCCAATACCATGGACCGAAAACCATCGTGTCCAAAACCATGGACCGAAAACCATCGCGTCCAAAACCATGTGCGAAAAATCATGAATAAAACCATAGGTAGGTCTGCACAACCTAATATAGGGTCCAAAAATGAAAATTTTCGTGGCATTGCCCCAGACCCCATAGGATGGGGTTACCTACACCTTTCAAACCCCCTGTGACTCCCCCCACTATGCAATCGACACAACGAAGGGAGGGCTCTGCCCCCCTTTTAACTCGCCGGTTAACTACGTGGGCTAGTCGTGGAAAGAATATAACTAAACCCAACATTCTCCCACTTGTTGTTTTCTTTCCACAGGGGGCCACAAGAGAGCTTAGTCATTTATCCAACCCTGCAATGCC
>APFE030670428.1:0-22681 GCA_000404065.3 Pinus taeda | reverse complement strand
AGCAGGCCCCTCGGATCCACGATTGTGTGGTTATCTCAAATTTGAGAGAAAGTCTGCTTCCATCAGCCCTAACCTTCTTGAAATGGGATTTAGCGACGTTCCAGAGCCTCTTAATTAGGTCAGTCGATAGATTTCTCATCTGGCCTCTCGATCGATGACGAATCTGTAGTCATTTTTGGTTGGAGACACCCCATTCGTGGGCTGGGTTCTAGTCCTATCCCCAGATGGCCACTTCATAGCGTGGGACCTAACACTACCTGGCAAGACAGACCCTAGAGTCCCTAATCCCTCCTGAAATCGCCTCTGGGGACAAGGTTAGAACCCAGCCCACGAATGGGGTGTCTCCAACCAAAAATGACTACTGACTCGTCGTCGATCAAGAGCCTAGATGAGAAATCTATCGATTGACCTAATTAAGAGGCTCTAGAACATCACTCAAGCCCATTTCAGGAAGGTTAGGGCTGATGGAAGTGGACATACTCTTGACTTTGAGATAACCACATGATCGTGGATCCAGGTGACCTGCTCATCAACCCAGCTCAGTGCCTACAGTATGAGAGGTCCCAACCTAAAATCATACCTGCTCGTCCTGAGTAAGATTTTAGGGACCGAGAACTGGCTTGCCTTGGTCCATGATTACCACTATCCCATACCAGAGGCCAGTGGGTCAAAGGGGCCAGTTTGTGGATCCCAACCCACAAAGTGGATTGTCGATCTTAAATTTAAGATGGGTGGTTAGGGAAGATGGAAGCTGACTTGCATAGCTAAGGATGGATCCACTTTTTAGGTGGGCCACTAGGGGAAAGCTCATCAACCCAGCCACTGGCGGTCCCGACCTCATCCAAGACTCCATAAATAAAGCAAACCATAAAAAAATCGCTCTGGGGAGATGCCGTTCTCCCTCTTTAACGGGTGGGGGGTATCTCTTTTCTCTCTCTCTCTCTCTCTCTTTTCTCGTTACCCTAAAGGGGGAAAAAATTCATTGATTGCATTATAGTGGACTTGGCTTTCAGTTTTGTAACAAATTGTATAGCCACTTGTTTGTAGCATATGATCCTCGAATTGTGAATCAATGTAAGTAAGCATCGTCATTCCTTCAATCTAGCCCAGGTAGGAACATTCCATTGTTCCGTGGTATAGGTCAGTGGATGTAGGTCCATTCAAATGTTCCGTAGCATTCATCCTTGTTCATCCATCCCAACCTATGATCTTAGCCTAGCGATGATGATCGGCTAACAATGACCACTGACAATTGGCTATAACAACTCGGCAATGACTGGTTGGCTCTGATTGGCAATGAGGCTATCGGCTGGGTGGAAATGAGACTGGCTAACAATTACCTTCTGGCTATGCTTGAATCTCGGCTGACCCTCTAACAATGACCTTCTATCTATGATTAGCGAGGACTCCTAGCAAAAGGACTACCAGCTACTGGCAACAAGCAACAAGCAACCAACTTGTGTCTATTATCTATGACTCCTAGTTAGGACTACTAGGTTCTAGCGACTATCAACAATGATCGACTAAGATTTACTGACGCCTCTGATTGGAAGCATCAAATAGGACCTACTTGGCTTTTCCCTTCAGGCTACTCCTGGTTGTGATCGACTTGCTATGACTGCTAGCTATAGGCAATGACCACTGGCACTAACTAGCTGCAAAGACTAGAGGTTCTATGACTAGAAGTGATTCTATGACTAGAGCTTCTAGACTAAGTAGAGGTTCTAGTAAAGACTGTGAGTATGGCACATGACTGTGTACTTGAGTTGTTCGATCCCTAGCATAAGTAAGCAAGAGACCTACCATCAGCAAGGCAACAAGTAGGATCAGCAGGCAGGTGTAAGCAATAAGTTGTCAAGGTTGATAGAGGCTATCAAAAATATAGCAAGCAACAAGGGTCCTATTGAATCTAAAGGAAATCGACATGATCCTGCCTGTTATAGGGAAAGTTCATGAAATGGCCTATATAAGTAATAAAAAGATGACTTTGTGTACCGCGATGAGTTGTGTTTCCTCGGCCCCTTTAAAAAGGAGGTTTTGCTAAATGAAAACAATAAATGTAAATATTTTCTAGAATCTATTCCACTGCATGATACTACAAGTTCTACTACAAGCCTTATTCTATCAAGACATGACATGAATCCTTGATATTCAATACCCCCTTTTGGTAGTCTTGACCTACTAGAAGAATCCAAGCAGGAGCGAGGAGGATAACTTGTCTCTGGCTACTATCCTGCTTCTATATTGTCTTACTCTATGGGACTAGGAAATACTCTAGAAAGGAAAGCCCCTGCGGCCTACCTAATAGGAACCATTGCAAGATAAGCTGAACACCGGACTAGGTAACATAGTGAGGACCTTGATGGATGGTTCAACCCTTGGACTTGCTAGAACCAATCAACCCAGTTTACCAAGTCCTATAGTAGCACCAACAGTAGTAGATAGATATCGAGATGCGGTGTAAGTCACAGATCCTCCAGATCGAAATCCAAAAGTAGGGGAAGCATAGGTAGCATCTTAGCCAATAACATCAGCATCTGACCCACATGCTGATCCTCCAGAGGCATAGGTAAAGGTAGAAAAATTTGATCCATAATCCATCTACCCAAAACCAAAGTAAAAGCCCATAAGTCACAGCTAAAGGTCACGAGCCTTAATAGGCCAGTAGAGTAAGAACTCCTTATTGATTATGTAAGAATGCTGGAAGGATTGGGAATACATATTAGGGTAGTGATGTGGTCCCAGAATTAAGAACGCATAGATCTATTAGGAACGAAGGGAAGGAAATTTTACTATTAGGTACCAATAGGGCTGAGGTCACTATTGAATAACACATATAGGTTGCCACATAGCCATACAAACATTGCTAAAGAGAACGAGAATGCGCAAGCACGCTCGACCACTAGGAGAGGTTAAGGTGGGGTCTAAACTACTAGAAGGGCTTGTCTGGGTAATCATAATCCTCCACTGTCTGTTTAAGATAGTCATTTTCACCCACTTTCTCAGTAGGGATGGCAGGGAGTCAGCTAGAGATTCTCAAGCCAAAGGGCCTTTCATAAACACATAAACATCTTTCCTATTGCTAGGGTCACCATAGAATAGATGTGGAATGTTTGTCGGGACATTCATGGAAAGTGACTATTTATATCTTGGCCTTGGCTTTGCTTGAATAAAGACTCTGGATATGGTTATCGGCTTGAGGTTCTTATCTCCTCAGCTCGAAGTGATGTCTCACCGCCTTATAATTGACTTTCTTCATGGGCCTTCCCCACCCAAGGATTCTGATCAGTTCCTCTACGATCTACCTGGGACATTTATTTTTCTATTTCTTTCTTATATTTTGCATGAGACGATACGATCTCGTAGGTAAACACGAATTTATTTATTCTACAATGCACAATTACACGATATGATCGATTATGAAATGATTCTTCATGAACCACTCAATAAGTTACGCTCTTATATACCACATAATTATGTATATAATAGTAGGGACAGGGAAGGAAAGTAAACCCAGGGTGGCCAGAAATGTCCTTAAATGCCCCGGGATAGTCACCTGAATAATAATTTATTTGGGTCAATCACCTGAATAATAATTTATTTGATCCTAATGTGGCGATCATGCCACACCTTCTACCGCGACTTCTCAACTTCTTGGTGATGCCTCGCCAGGAATATTTGCTCCTCTAATGCCATTAACTCATCCAGGTGGTTCTGTATCAACTCTTCTTTGGGCATCCTCATAGCCTGCGCTGCTAATAGGCTGGGTATCAGGAATTCCGCGGGGACCACCGCTTCCCTTCCATATACCAGGTGAAAGGGACTGAATCTGGATAAGTTACTACTACTAGCTTTGGTACTGGGTCAAGTACTACTACCTTTGCTTCTGGTGCATATGACTATAGATCTGAAATAGCCAGTTCTTCATCCTGATCACAAGCATCTAACTCATGAGCTACAAGTGCTTCTACACGTGGCTCTTAAATTGTTGCTTAACCAACGACTTCATCAACTGGATCAACTAACTCAAGGTAAAGGTTCAAATCTGGATCAACCAGATCAACGGCTTCTACTGGAGCATCTACTGGATTTACATATGCTGGTGCTATAAATGGCTCTACTGCTGGATATTCTATATGTAATAATGGTGGTTCTAAGCCTGGTACAGATGCTACTGATAGACTAGTTAAACTGGTTAACCTGGTCCTAGAACTAGAAGGTAAGTACCTAGCTCTGTAAGTTAAGCTATGTGTTATGGATCTGGAACAACTAGCTCTGTTACTGGTGCTTCTATAGCTTTTTCCTTCGTGTATGGATATGTTATTGTCTATGCCTTAGCTACCTTAGCTACTAATGCTTCCTTTCATGTTGTTGATGGATGTTGGTATGGCTTGGCTTAGGGACTTAGGACTTTGGTGGGCTATCTCTGGTATTAGCTGGTGGCTTGCTGGGTCTTTCTCTTGAACATCGAAATCTCACTCTAGAAAACCAAGCTCCCTATCCCTAGCACAGAATCTCGCTCAAAGGGTAATATTATCTGCAATCATCAAAAAGTATACCTCTCCTTTTAGTCGAGCCATCTTGCGATCCCTCCCCACTAGAATTACTCTCCCAAGACAAGAATTACCCTCGCCATGGGCTAGACCTTGACACCTTGGGGTTTAGCAGACTTTCCTTGACTATCCCCACTACAATATCCCAGGAAAGAGAAGTCTGATTCGCTTCGGATACTAATGTGAATCCGACTGTAGGATGCGGAGCCGACCACGCTTGGTTAGTGATCCCTTTGAGCAGAGCTAAACTCCATATGTCACTACTTTATATAGAAAATGGAAGGGAAAAATACCAAGTGGCTGACCTTAGCTAGACAGAAATCCCTTCAAAGGACCCTTTCAAGATCCTCGGCGTTAGCGTCTTGACCTATGCTCGGGTCTTCACCAAATAGGATTTCTTTCCAACTAATGTTATTTTCTACTTGCATTTGCCATGTTCAACTGGAAAGCGCTGAAAGGCTGCGAGCTCCTTCAGCCAGGAAGGGGCATGATCTCGACAACATTCAAGCATGGAGGACAAGGAAATAAATTGATCACATGGAATTCAATGACAAGGCATTCACTACCTGGTACAACAAAATTGTGGAGGTCACCAAATCTCAATTTCTATTTTCCACTAGGATCATCAATCACTATCAAAAGTGGTTCTAGTTTTAAGAAATGGGGGACAACAACTACATGAAGCCAATCATGGAAGGCATAGATAGGATTGAAGTAAATCCCCTTTCATCCTCACTGTGATAGCTATTAGAGAACAAGTAGAAAGCTGGCCAGGAGTAACAACTAGCACTATGGAACAAGGGAGTTTTTTCCTATTTCCCAAGAAGAATCTGCATCAAATAGATGAGGAATTCAATCGAGTTCCTATGTTATATGATGATTCACTAGCCCTACATCCAGCACCAGTGCAGCCAAAGAAAAGGAAAGAAGTGTAACTAAGACCACCATCGAATTTAGTTGCGGAGAAGGGCCAGTCCTTTCCGCTCTACAACAACTTGAAACATGAAACCTCCACGCCCTGGCCAATGCTGCACTCCATTCAATGATGCTCTAGGAGCAAACTCCACACACTTATCAATGCCATACAGAGGTGCTTTCATCCTCCACTCACCTTGTTGAACTTTCTATATAATAGGTTGCTGGAGGTAGAAGGGGAACTGGGGTGGAGGCATGGACAAGGTGAGGCCTCACCTCAGAAAGAGCTTGTTACACAACCGTGAAATAATAGAAACCCCAAGGGAGCCCTTGAATCATGGCCATTCCCTCGAGGGTTTCCCTTACATAAACCAGGGATGAGCTCTCATATATGGAATGCAATGGAATGAATGTGAGCTGGTTCGTGTGGTCAGATCCTCCATCTAGCGCAGAATTAGGACCTATGGCCACAGTTTCATTCATTGGGAGGCACGCAACTACTAACTCTAGCAGGTCTGGCCCATTAACTCCAGGTGACCAGGCAGTGAGAGCTGGCCTAATGATAGTTAGATAATGAGACCCAATTGAGTGAATGGTTGGAGGTGAACCAAGTCTGTTGTGTATTCCTTAGCGATAAAGAAAGGCTGGGGCTAGATGTACACTTTCCCCTACTACACCATGGCTCTCCTGTACCTTTCTGAATTGGGGAGAAATCTGTCCCTCCCATGGACAATGGTGTCCAACTTCGAAGCACAATGTTGGACCAAATTCATCATTGTCAAATGATCTTGGAGCTCGCTGGTGCAGTTGGTCATGCGGGGACAAAGGGCCCTATCCCGCGCTCCCCTACCTGAACTCATGGTCAAAGGGAAATCAATCTGGTAATTCGAGTGCCTTTTGACTGATCCCGTTAGTCGGTGTTGTGAAACCAATCACAATCAATCTGGGTTGGTTGCCTTAAATAGTAAGGGCATCCTCCCCCATTCGAAAAAGAGTTGAACGCTCTAGCTAGTGGCATAGGGGTGTTTAGGCCCTTTTTAAAGGTGTGGCATACTATTATTTGCACCCTAATGACATAAGCACTCATTATTTCTTCAAGATCAATATTGTAGCTACACTGAGTGAGCCGCATACGAGTATAACCAATTTCATTCCTGAGATGGCGTCAAACCCAGGAACACCATGACTTGTTGGAACCATGATGAACCATCAATTTTCGGACCTTGCTAGTGTCACATCAATTTTTGGACCTCGATAGGATACCATCTCTAAATGTATGACGTTAGGAAGCAAGACAAACTTACCTCATTATTTATGGTTACTACCCGTGTCCTCCCGAGTGGGCCTGAGGGGGCTACCAGGTTTTCTCTCCCAGCCCAACCAGGTTAGGGAAGTCAAGTTCAGGCTTCATCAACTCGTCTGGACCTAAGCTTAACAGACATGACTCCCATTTCTTGTTGGGGTGTCCCTGCTAGTGTCACATCAATTTTCGAACCTCGCTAGGTTACCATCTCTGAACGTATGAGGTTAGGGAGCTAGGGGACTGCCTAGCCTTCAACACAGTGGTTACCACCCATCTTGGTGATACAATGAGTGGGCTTGAGGGGGCAGACATGACTTGCAACCCATTGTTGGGGTGTCCCTGCTAGCGTCACATATCTTAACAAATGATGTTAGGGAGCCAGGGGATTGCCTTGCCTCATCGGTTATGGTTACCACCTCGTTAGTGGGACTAAGGGGGCAAACATGACTCACAGCCCATTTTTGGGGTGTCCATCATTTTTAGGTTAGGGAGCAAGGCTACCTTGCTGAGCTATTATGGTTACCACCCATATATTACCGAGTGGGCCAGAGGGGGCAACTAGGTTTTCTCTCCCAGCCTCCTCCTTGTGGGAGGGGGGTGTCCTGGAACCCAAAAATCTTTATATCTAAAGAGTGCGATAGAGGCCATGGAAGGGATCTATGGTTACCACCTGTGTCCTCCTGAGTGGGCCTGAGGGGGCTACCAGGTTTTCTCTCCCAGCCCAATAAGGTTAGGGAAGTCAGGTTCAGGCTTCATCAACTCGTTTGGACCTAAGATTAACAGACATGACTCCCATTGCTTGCTGGGGTGTCCCTGCTAGTGTCACATCAATTTTCGGACCTCGCCAAGATACCATATCTGAACGTATGAGGTTAGGGAGCCAGGGGACTGCCTTGCCTCGACACAGTGGTTACCACCTATCTTGGTGATACAACGAGTGGGCCTGAGGGGGTAGACATGACTCGCAGCCCATTACTGGAGTGTCCCTGCTAGCATCACATATCTTAACGGATGATGTTAGGGAGCCAGGGGACTACCTTGCCTCATCGGTTATGGTTACCACCTCATTAGTGGGCCTGAGGGGATAGACATGACTCGCAACCCATTGCTGGGGTGTCCATCATTTTAGGTTAGGGAGCAAGGCTACCTTGTTGAGCTATTATGGTTACCACCCGTATATCACAGAGTGGGCCTTCAGGGGCAACTAGGTTTTCTCGCCCATCCCATTGCTAGGGTGTCCTAGATTTTTGGGGTGAGGTTAAGGAGCAAGGCTACCTTGCCTCTTTTCGTGGGTTACCACCTGTCCTGCTAAAAACGAGTGGGCCAGAGGGGGAAACTAGGTTTTCTCTCCCAGCCTCCTCCTTGTGGGACCTAGGCATCTCCCTAGGGTGAGTTTAATTTTTATGGTTTGATTTATTTATGGAGTCTTGGATGAGGTTGGAACTGCCAGTGGCTGGGTTGATCAGCTTTTCCCTAGTGGCCCACTTGAAAAGTGGATCCATCCTTAGCTAGGCAAGTCAGCTTCCAGCTTCCCTAACCACCCATCTTAAATTTAAGATAAATAGTCCACTTTGTGGATTGGGATCCACGCACTGGCCCCTCTGACCCATTAGCCTCTGGTATGGGCTAGTGGTAATCGTGGACCGAGGCAAGCCAGTTCTGGGTCCCTAACATCTTAGTCAGAACGAGCGCGTCTGGTTTTAGATTGGGACCACTCATACTGTAGGCATTGAGTATAGTTAGATACTATATATGGTGGGGTAGGATGGGGCCCCATTAAGGAGACCCCTCCTTGAGCCTTGAGCCTTGATGGGGCCCCTTTTCTTAGGATGCACCTTTGGTGCCTTGATGGGGCTCGTCCTTAAGCCTTGAGCCTTGATGGGGCCCCAAAGTGCATCCTATAAATCGAGCGTGGGGTGATATGCCAAAGGCTGGGAAGGCTGATCGAAGTAACATCTGGACAGAGTGACACAGGAACCCACTTGGGGTTGAAACCGTCTTCCTAGCCGTCGGCAGCTACAGTTAGGGTGAGCTCAAAACCAACTGTAACTACCTCAAGGTACCAACCCTATTAGGTAAAACTAAATGCGAGTCAGGAAGGTAATGTGTGGCCACCACCCCTTGCCTTACCCGTGGATGGCACGCTAGTAGCCTTAATAGAGTACTCCTATACCTGGATGGGTGAAAACCCAGCCCCTTCTTAACAAGAGTGGAATGATTTTGTCTCAACCACAAATTCAGCTTCACATGAGTGGGAGTAGGACTCAACCACAAATTTAGCTTCACATGAGGGGAGTAGAACTCAATCGGCTTCACAGAGTGCAAGATTCATCCTCAACCACAAAATGGTGTCAAGGCCTCAGGCTTTTGGTTTTTTGAAGGGCAGATGCCCCAGCTCCCTTGTCCCTCAAAGAGGGGTTGGGATATCCATTTTTTTTTCTCTTGACCCTCTTGACCCTCTTCATTTGGGTGGAGATCCTTTCTTTCTCTTCACCCTCTTCGAGTGGGGGGTATTTTTTTTTCTTTTAGCCCTCTTCGAGGTACAAGGGGGCCTAGGGAATTTTTTTGTGAGGTAATAGTAGGTTCCCACGCTATGATGTGGCCTCTGGAGACAGGACTAGAGCCCAACCCACGAATGGAGTGTCTCCAACCAAAAATGACTACTGGCTCGTCGTCGATTGTGAGGCCAGATGAGAAATCTATCAACTGACCTAATTAAGAGGCTCTAGAACGTCGCTAAAGCGCATTTCAAGAAGGTTACAACTAATGGAAGCGGACTTTCTCTTGACTTTGAGATAACCACATGATCATGGATCCAAGGGGCCTTCTCATCAACCCAGCTCAATGCCTATAGTACGAGTGGTCCCAACCTAAAATAAGACCTGCTCATTCTGACTAAGATGTTAGGGACCCAAAACTAGATTTCTTCGATCCACGATTACCACCAGCCCATACCAGAGGCCAGTGGGTCAGAGGGGCCAGCACATGAATCCCAATCCACAAAGTGGACTGTCGATCTTAAATTTAAGATCGACGGTTAGGGAAGATGGAAGCTGACTTGCCTAGGATCCACTTTTCAGGTAGGCCACTAGGGGAAAGCTCATCAACCTAGCCACTAGCGGTCCTGACCTCATTTGAGACTCCATAAATAAATCAAACCATAAAAATTAAACTCGCTCTGGGGAGATGCCTAGGTCCCTTCTCCCTCTTCGAGGGGTGGGGGGTTATCCATTTTCTCTCTCTTTTGTGTGCCATTAACATTGGTGATTATTTCTAAGTAAGTCAATGCGGTCCTCTCAAGCATTTAAATCTATTGAATTCTCATCTCAAGAGTCAGATTGATCGAAAGCATAAAAAGAGATGGGAAAATCATGAGTTTCTAAGGCCTCTAATTCTTGTCTGAATGGTCCCATTATGAGAGTAAGATTCGCACGAGAAAATGGATGCTAGAAACACATAGAAGCAAGACACCCAGTCATTTATGTGGTGAAAATGATCGAATGAGAGTTATTTCTATTGGTGTTCTAAGAGTTTATGGTGGGCACTGAGAAAGTCCAAGCTAGGGATCAGTGCAGATATTCCGAAAGTGAGTTGTGGTTAGTTGTGTTATTCATATTGTGTGCTGTAAGTTTGTCTCTAGTTTCTACATTGACCAAAACCGCCATCAGTGCTTCCTTAGGTACAAAATTTTATTATATAGGTCATTTCTTGTAGTTCGCTTCGCATCACTAGAATAGATTAATCAAGAGCATAAATATCAAAATGTGAATCTTAGGTTCTATATGTCTAATAATCCTTGCAGAATTACCCCTTATCGCAGCAAGATTTGAATGGAAACCTATGTCTATAGGACGGGGGGGAATATTGGAAACGAAATACCAAGCCATTCATGTTGCAAAATGAGGCATCTGGGAGGTGCTTATGTTGGTGTATCAAGGGTTGGTTATTAGCATTACATAAGTCAAAGCGTTTTTCCAACACATTAGAATTTATTGAATTCGCACCACAAACATCAAATTAATCAATGGCATCGAAAGTTAGTTGAAAATCAAAACTTTTGTATGCCTATGAACCCTTGTAGAATGACCCATCTGTCAAAGCAAAATATTTGAACGAGAAAGTGGGTATATGGGATAGATGGGGACGTAAAGGCCAAATACCTTGCCATTTTGATAGTTCAAACGGTCATCTGAGTGGTGCTTCTTTTTGTGTCATAAGTAGGGTTGTTGGTTATCATTACAGAATTCGAATAGTTGGTGGTTTTATCGAGCATTGAAGAGATAGTTGCATTGGTGTTCTTGTGGGCTAGGAATGGTTGCGTAATCCCAAGTCAAACCCGCCATGAGTGTCAGGTTTCCTGTTAGATTCCTCTGGTAAATCTATGAAACATGAAGCATCAAGCAGGACAAGAGATGTCTTAGCCTGAATCTTATTCAGGGGTCCATTTTGACAAAACGTTTTACTTGACGAAACCCTCACCTCTTCCTTAGGTACCCTCACTGTAGGTTGATTTGGCCATGGTATTTCCTCACCAAGCTTCCCCGTAAAGTGACCCCAATAGCCTGTCCTCTCCACGGGGAGTGATGACACTCTGGTGTTACGGGTGTAATGAGAGGGGATGGGACTACCATGAAATTTGGAACCCAATCACTGGGCTTCTCTAAATTTACTTTAAAGGACTTAAGTTAGTTGTTAGAGAGGGTGGGTTTAAAACCCCAGGGTAAGGCCACGGTACTTCCATCCATGTGTATGGCAACGGGAAGTGGCAAACCACTTGAAATGAGCTCACCGAGTGGGCCTGAGGGGGCTACCAGGTTTTCTCTCCCAGCCCAACAAGGTTAGGGAAGTCAGGTTCAAGCTTCATCAACTCGTCTAGACCTAATCTTAATAGACATGACTCCAATTTCTTGTTGGGCTGTCCCTGCTAGCATCACGTCAATTTTCAAAATTCGCTAGGATACCATCTCTAAACGTATGAGGTTAGGGAGCTAGGAGACTCCCTTGCCTCAACACGGTGGTTACCACCTATCTTGGTGATACAAAGACTGTGCCTGAGGGGGCATACATGACTCATAGTCCATTGCTGGGGTGTCCCTGCTAGCGTCACATATCTTGATGGATGATGTTAGGGAGCCAGGGCACTGCCTTGCCTCATCGGTTATGGTTACCACCTCGTTAGTGGGCCTGAGGGGGCAGACTGATTCACTGCCCATTGCTAGGGTTTCCATCATTTTAGGTTAGGGAGCAAGGCTGCCTTGCTGAGCTATTATGGTTACCACCCGTATATCACTGAGTGGGCCTTCAGGGGAAACTAGGTTTTCTCTCCCAGCCCATTGCTGGGGTGTCCCAGATTTTTGGGGTGAGGTTAGGGAGCAAGGCTACCTTGCCTGTTTTCCTGGGTTACCACCCATCCTCCTAAAAATGAGTGGGCTAGAGGGGGAAACCCAGTTTTCTCTCCCAACCTCCTCCTTGTGGGAAGGGGGTGTCCTAGGAAATTGTTGGATCTACCATAAGGTGCACTCATACAACGATTGGACATGGGCCTGATGGGGAAGACATGACTTCGCAACCCATTGCTGGGGTTTCCATCACTTTAGGTTAGGGAGAAAAGCTGCCTTGCTGAGATATTATGGTTACCGCCCATATATCCTAGAGTGGGCCTTTAGGGGAAACCAAGTTTTCTCGCCCAGCCCATTACTAGGGTGTCCCGGATTTTTTGGGTGAGGTTAGGGAACAAGGCTACCTTGCCTCTTTTCTTGGGTTACCACCTGTCCTCCTAAAAACAAGTGGGCCAGAGGGGACAACCAGGTTTTCTCTCCCAGCCTCCTACTTGTGGGGGGGGGGGTGTCCTAGCTTAGCTATTGTGTTGCTAATTTCCATGGCTAGCTGAGCTAGCTCCTCTTGTCCGATCCGGTTATGTCATGTATGTAGGCCACATGATTCAAATAGCAGGTTCCCTATTCACTCTTCTAAAGGTTGGATGTAAGTTCTTTTTCCTTTGCTTTATGAAGTGCTTATAAATATCATAGTCAACTACATAATCGAAATAAAGAGAAGAATCAATGGAATCAACTGCTATTGGTGCTTGTGTAGGTTCTTATGCATCTGGATTTGGAAAATATGAATATGAATCTACTGCATCTTGGTCACGATCACTTTCAACCCTAATAAAAAGGCTCCTCCACTAGTCACATAATCTGGCCCATTCAATTTTACCAAGTATTTGAGTTTCGCAGCATTATCTATAATGTGCCTCTCTTTACCTGCAAAGCAAAGGCGCGGTTGAATATCTTACCTTCAACTCGAATATTTTCTTTCCTCCTAGTGTTAATTGACCATATATGACATACTTATAGCAGCATTGTCCAATAGATCAGGTTCTCACTTACAAGGGATATGGATTACTTGTCCCGAATTAGGAGCTAGTTGATTATGCAAGCTTATGAGGTAACATAGTCATAATGGAATCACAAGCTTCTCTTTCTATGCATATCTCCTCCCTCTAACCTCTATTCTAAATGATTAGCCTTAATCTTATTCCTTCTTATCCTTTCTTCGATTCTTTCTTAGATGACTGAATAGTAGGCATATGATTTTAGAACTTCTATTCTATTCCTTAATGAGTGGGTAGTACAAAGGAAGGATACTAACTCTTAAGCCTTAGATACATGAATAGAAAGGCTTAATTGAAGCTCCTTCATTAGTGGTAGCTTTCGCACAGGAAGGGATGCTACGGAATCTTTCACTGGTAAGGAACCCATTGAAGTGGATCCATCAGCGAAGGTAGAAGCCTTTGTATTTAACCGAGTGAAAGCCAAGGTTGTGAGTTCAAATTAAGCATTAACTGTGAAAATGATCTGGACTAGTATAGGAGAATCAACCATAACAAATTCTCAAGGGAAGAGGGGAGAATAAAATACAATTTTTCCTATAACCTTGGGGCTATATTAAAGGAAAAAGGATAAGACTCAAAGCACCAAGTTTCCAAGAGCATAGGGCACTAAGGTTGCATAGATATTATCGATCTTGCACATAGCGACAGCTTTACCTGAGGCTCAAGTGTTTGAGCATAAGCAAATACAATTCCTTTCTCTTGTTCCCGCTCAAAGGATGCGAGCAAGCGAAGGCCAGGTAGGCATAGAGAAGTTGTATCTTCAGTTAACTTTTACCGAGTTTCACTCATTTTATTCCCCTCCACTTGAATCACAATGACCCCTTTACAAATTCTGGTTACTTTTGATGTGTTTTTCTTTTTATATTCTAGATCTTGGGTGGGTCAGTTTCAAGCCAAATCTCACATGGTATCAAAGCCTTGGACATTCTAAATAGAAGTGTTTCATTGCAGTGAAAAATTAAATTCTGTGGGGCTCATTGTGCTCGATTTTGCTGGTGCGCACTACATGAAGGTCACTAAAATTATCACTTCCTTAGTTGGGGAAATATTTCATAGTGCTGGCAAGTTTTCATGCACAAACCAACATGAAATTCATGGCTTGAAGGCAGCCCTCGGTCATACTACTGAAAGTTTTGTTTTGTAGCATCTTCATGGTCTAGAGTCGTCCCCTCCATTAAGCTACATGACACTCTATTTAACAGCATCAAAATTCATTATTGTGCAACCATTCAGAGTATCTGAAGATGCTCTTCTATTAAGCAATTGAAGGCCCTGACCCATATGATGGATGAGTGAGAAATCGATGGCGACCCTTATGGTTGAGCGACTTCATCCCTATTTTGTAGTGCCTTCATGCTTTGGAGCCATCCCTTCCATTGCCATAGAAGTTATTTGAATTCTGCTATAGAATGTAGCAGCCTTGTTTTAATTCCTCCAACACCCATCTAATACGCTACATCAAATTTGGTTCTGTAGTAGCTTTTCTTTGTGCTGAAGTAGTTCGAACATCCTTCTAACAAGCTAAAGGAAGCCCCATTCTACAATGTCCTCGTAAGCCTTGAAGGTGTTCCTCCATTTTTCTATGGACCTTTGTTCTACAATAATTTTCACTTTGCTACGGATCCAATAGTAGTTTCATTCTACAGCAATGGATTAGACTCAGATTCCCCTCCTTACACCATGAAATGACTATGAGTGGAAATCGAATCTGAAGAGCAAAGGCCTATTCAAAAAGAACAATGGGAACTGAAGTTGAACCCATAGTTGATGCCAAAAAGCTAAAGTGGTTCAACAAATGTGACGAAGCATATGGAATGTTGTGTCTTTCTGTATCTCCCAATCTCCTTTTCCACATTAAATCTACAAGTTAACCCAATGAAGTTTGGACCATGCTAGAAGGACTATTTGGAAAGTAGGATGTGTTAAGTGGTCACCAGCTGGTGGGGGAATGAGCTCATCAGCTTGAGCCCGAGCAGCTTTGAAACTATCCAAGATTTCTTCACCAAATTGAAATCATTGAGGTTGTAGCTGAAACTATATGGAATTAGCAAAAAGGAAAAGGTAATCAATTGCTTGTCCACAACAGTCAATGAGCAGAAATGTCAATCTGCTCATGATACCTCTTATTCAAAAGTTGAAAAGCTAAAGTCTGAGAAGGTCAACTGTGTCTATTGTAACAAGCACGGGCATGATGAACACAAGTGCATGAAGAAGCAGCTTGATCATCTTACTCATCTTCTTTATAAGAAGAACATCGCTCGATTCTGTCAAAAAGAGTTCACCAGCTAAAGAGTCTACCAAGGCACAGGAGAACGAAGGGAAAGGAAAGGATCTATCTCTGGCACTTGTATTTATTGCATCTCAGCCTTCCTCATGGGTGCTTGACTCGGGTGCTTCACACCACATGGCTTCATCCTAAGATGACATTGCATCTTTGGAGCCCTGTACTACGTTGACTATCTTGATGGGAGATAATACTCGTTTTGAGGTCTATGGGAGAGGATCTATTGATATGGATGACTTGACATTTCAGAATGTTATTTGTGTTCCTTCATTGTCAACCAATCTCCTCTCTATTTATCAGATCACTCATTCTGGTTTCGGTAGGCGAGTTGAGTTCACACCTGATTCTATGGTCATTAGTGAGATGACAAATGGTGTTGCAGTTGCTGTTAGTAAATCTGATCATCAGTCCAGATTGTACCTCTTCTCAAACTTTGTTCCCAAGACTCCTTCTGCTATTTTAATCACTCATTTAGATGAGGTGAGTAGATTATGGCATGAGCAGTTTGGCCATCTCAACTACCGCTATTTGAAACAACTCAACAAGCAGAGCATGGTTTCAAGGTTGCCGGATGTAATATTTTCTAATGGTGTCTACCAGAGTTGTATTCTTAGCAAGCATTTGAAGGATAAGTTTGACAAAGGCAAAGCATGGAGAGCTACAGAAGTTCTGGAACTTGTTCACAATGATCTGATGGGTCCATTTCCTCATCCTTTGATCAGCAGAGCCAAATATTCCTTGACCTTCATTGATGATAATTCAAGGTATACCCTACTTGATTCAGCCCGAATTATAGGCACATTTTCAGGACTTCAAGTCACTTGCAGATAGATGGGAAGGCCATGAAAATTCTTCATACAAATAGGGAGTATGTGAGCAACAACTTGAGTAGTTTTGTGCCTCTAAAGGCATTGAATTGCAGTGTACTGTTCCATACACTCCTTAGTAGAATGAAGTGGCTAAATGGAAGAACATATATTTTTAGGAAATGGCAAATTGTATGATGCAATTCCAATCTCTTGCTTCGAAGTTCTGGGCAGAAGCTATTAATTGTGCCTGTTACATCCAGAACAGAGTGACTCAAAGATCTGGAGTCACTCCTTTTGAAGCTTGGAGCGATCGGAAACCTACAGTGAAACACTTCAGAGTGTTTGGTTTTCAAGAATGGGTTCACATTCCTGTAGAGAAACAGAAGGTATTGGAACCACAGAGCCAGTATTGCATTTTTGGGGGATATCCTAATAGCGTTAAGGGATATCAACTTATAAACCCCATGACCAATCAGCTGATCATTGCTAGAAGTGTTCGATTCAAGGAGGGATCTTCGAGTACTTCTTCAGATAGTGCGTTCAATGCTGAAAATGAAAGTTTTGTGAATCCAACAGGTCTGAATTCTGTTGCTACAAATCCTGTAGATTTGACTTTGGTTGCTATGGATTCCTCCTCTACCACTTCAAATGATGCTACAGATGATGATTAAGAGGAAGACACTATAGATGCTACTACAGATTTGACAGTGAGACCACTTTGGGCACATCAGATGCTACAAGTAGCAGACAATCTGGTTGGCAATCTAGCAGACACCGGGCAGACATGTTCTCAATTTCAGGGTGCTCCATGGGCTCTCTCTACTACAGAACCTTTTCTACCAATCAACTACTATATTTCCATTACTACAAATCCGTAGTCTTTTCAAGAGGCTGCTAGTATTCCTGAGTGGGACGCAGTAATGTAGTAGGAGTATGGTTTGCTAATGAGGAACCACACTTGGAATCTAGTTTCTATTCCTCCAGGAAGAAACATTGTTCGGTGTAAGTGGATATATCAGACAAAGTTTACAACGGATGGTCTAGTAAATAAGAATAAAGCTCGTCTAGTGGAAAATGGCTTATTAGAGGTACCTGGCATTGACTACAATGAGATGTTTGCACCAGTTGAAAAGATGGACTCGATCCAGCTTGTGCTAACCATTACTGCAGCTCAACGGTGGGAAGTTCCTCAGATGTATGTGAAGAGTGCATTTCTTCACAGGGATCTTGAGGATGAATGACTCACCTGACATCTATTTACCCACCCACCCCAATCATCGGTGAGGAGGAATGGCTTACCTGACATAAGGAAGGTAAGAAAGTAGAGGTAGAAGCGTGAAGCATGTTAGATAGCATTCCTTTATTTCTTTTACTGAACCGATAGAAAGTATAGGTAGAAGCAACAATCATCGCTATTTGGTATTAAGCATCAGGGGTGGGGAACCATAGGGGATCGAGAGATGGGAATCGTAATATATCGAGAAGGTTCTCATTGCATCATTTAGAATAATAGAATAAAATGATTCCTCAATAAACCATTGCATCATTTATGCAGTCACCCTTCGATAAGCTAATCGAGGGAGGAGAGGAGGAACCCATCTATGCCCCTTTGCTAGAAAGACAAGTTATATGAGTTAGTCAAAGGAAGAGGCCCAAGACTAACTAAGAGTTTAAGATGGATGCCTAGATCCATGGGTATAAGGGTTAGGATGTCATGTTAGACCTGGGGTCCAATGTGAACATCCTTCCAAAGAAGTTGTCGAAAATGAAGGGGAGTGCGCGCCGAGTTTGTTCACTCATCGAGTTGAGGCTAGCAAATAGTTATCAAATTGAACCTATTGGCCATCTGGAAAATGCGAAATCCAAACTTAGAATTGTGAAGATAATGGTGTATTTTGAGGTCATTAGGATTGTAAATGATCAAAATACTTACCCTGGCCCATTAAGGTTTGAATGGGAAAATGACAGCGAGACCATCCTTGGAGGGAGGAATGTCTTTTGAAGCTAGTGGAACAAGAGTGATACAAGACATTAATCCTATCAAAGGATCCCCATACATAGAGCCATTGAACGACATTATGGATAATGCAATGATAGATTAGTTGTACAACTTAACAACTAGAATGTGGGATTACTATGTCAATCCCATAGCAAATGGAGCGATAAGCTGACATAGCATTTGCTCCTATGATTCAAAAACCCAAGAATCATTTTCAGGTTGGCAAGAGTGCAACCAGAAGATTTCATCTCATCATTGCACCATGTTCAAGTCATTCCATTAGATTAGCATAGAGTTGAGGGACCCTCCAATTTTTGATGGTACCAAGGATGTGGAGGAGTTCATGGATGACACGAGATCAATGATCCCTAAAGAAAAGTGAGTTTTGACACTAGATGCAACCTTGAGGTCCACTTCTTAGAGATGGTGGGCCATGCATAAGGACAACCTAATAAGTTGGGAAGAAGTCCAACCCACATTGTGACATCACTTAAATGCACGGATAGAGTTTTAGGTTATTTATATTCTGGGAGTGGAAAAAGACCCAAGCACCTTGACAGAAAAAAGAAGAATATTAAGTACTAAATATTTTCTCATTACTCTGATGGAAGATTATGCAAATTTTTTGTAAAAACCCAAACTATGAGAATCTAAATGTGCATATAGAAGCTTTTCTTCTATTTTTTTGGCTTACAAAATAAAAGAGGAGGAAAAAACCTTTTATTCATTTTCTCTCATTAGGAACAAACCGTAACTACCTCAAGCTACCAACCCTATCGTGTAAAACTAAATGCGAGTCAGTAAGGTAATGTGTGGCCACTAGCCCTTGCCTTACTCGTGGATGGCCCGCTAGTGGCCTTAACAGAGTACTCCTATACCTAGATGGGTGAAAACCCAACCCCTTCTTAACAAGAGTGGAATTATTTTGTCTCAAGCACAAATTCAGCTTCACATGAGTGGGAGTAGAACTCAACCATAAGCTTCATGAGTGGGAATAGAACTCAACCACAAATTCAGCTTCACATGAGGGAAGTAGAACTCAACCGGCTTCATAAAGTGCAAGATATATCCTCAACCACCAAATGGTGTCAGGGCCTCAGGCTTTTAGATTTTTTGAGGGCGAGCCATCACTCCAAAGATATATATGATCTTACGATCCTTTGGGATCTAGCCTTGCAGTGGTCTGACCATCATTGGGATTTCCAAGGTGGGTTGGGTCTCGTTGAGCCCCAGGGTCAATTCACAACCGTGTGAGGTAACGTCAGGATGAGGTGAGGAATTTAGCATCCTAGAGGAGATGGCTAGTCAAACAGGATGTCGAGTATGGAATTCTGGCTAACACTGCATCAGGAGGCTTCGTAGAGACCCAGAGCATCCAAACGGAAACTGGCTAAGCAAACAGGAAACCGAATATGGGATATTGGCTCTACTTACAGTTATGCTATGAAATTTTCTGAATGCCTTAGTGTATATACAACATGGTGCACCGTTGTAGGGTTTTTAATTTCAAAATAGTGGTGCGCTAAGTGAATTTGGAGCACCAATGGATATACTACTTGATAGCACCAGACATGGGTTAACTTTCAAAAAATGTTAGTCGTAAAATTTATTTTCACCATTTCGGTACTATACTCCCACGAAGAATCAATGCTATTCCTTTTTTCAAATAACTCGATGTGTATAAAACATGGTACATCATGGAAAGGTTTTTAATTTAAAAGGAGTGGTGCTCTTCTTACATAGCCAACATTGATGACCCTAATCCTTAATAGAAAATGTTGCACCGTTGGAGGGTTATTTTTTTGAAAAATGAAAAAGCAATGGTGCACTAAGTAAATAGGAAGCTTCGGTGTTTATACCACTTGATAGCACCATAAAAGGGTTAAATTTAGAGAAATGTTGGTCATAAAATTTATTTTTACAATTTTGGTGCTATACTCCCTTGCAGCATTGGTGCTATTCCTATTTGAAAATGCCCCTGTGCATAAATAACATGGTGTACCACGACAAGATTTTTAATTTAAAAAATGGTGGTGCACTTCGTACATAATTCGCACTAGTGCGTCAGGTACACGAGCACATTGGAATAGGGTTAGATAAAAAAAAATAAAAAAGACTTACCTGCTATAAAATTCATTTTTACCATTGAAAATTAAGTAAAAAAATTCATTATATAAAAATTTATTTTATTTCATTTTTATTTATGTATTTTTTTTTCAAATTTTTTTTCTACACAGTGCGTTCAAGAGGTTTGACTCACATCGTTCATAGGTGATTTGTAAACTGTCGTGGATATATCACTCGACAGTTTGTCACAACAAATCTAATAATATTATATTAAAACTTTGAAAAATCTACACTATTACAGTTTATTAAACATTAAGATCTGTGAATTTAACTGTAAAGTGCATCCATGCAAATATAAATAATGTAGAAAAGTAGAGAATGAAAAAATGAGCTCACACACACACAAGAGACAATATATGCTCTTTGCGAAACCCTTTCAAGAGAAAACCGAGCTGGAAGGTGAGGTTGTTTCGCTCTCTTTCTCTATATAAAATATGGTTGTGGCCCATGGGCTACTACAATGCACAAATCCTCTCTGTTTGCTCTACCTCCTATCTCTCCTAACTCTCTTTTCTCAACTATGGAACAAAATTCTCTCGAAATAATGGAATGCCTCTTCCTCCTAGTGGCCCGGTTATAACACAACTGGATAGCCTACTAGTGGTTAAGTTGACTACATCAACTCTTAAATAGAGTTACAATATAGACTCTTCTAGAGTCTTTTACATCACAAACATGTGGCTAGAACCTTTTCCATGAATAATGGGGGCTGATGCGACATCCTTCCGAACTATAGTTGTGAAAACAGGAAGGTCAACTTCTTAGTGGCATAAATTTTGCGTACAAACTATGATTGACATGCTTCTTGTGTTGTTGGAAAGAAATCTGTGTATAGAATAGATATAAAAGGAGCTACAATAAAGCAAAAATGATTTACCCACAAAAATATCATTTGATGCCTCAAAATTATCCCGAAAGGTTTTAGACCCTATTTCGCCAAACTAGATTCCGTTGGTAAAAACAGTCCCATGAGAATATTCCTCCACTTTTCCACTCCAAATGCATCGATATGGAGGACAAACAATATAATTATCCAATTCAAATCGATAATGCACCCTTTAAATTTATAGGGTGCACCAAAAATCGGTGCATAAAGTTAATGCATCATAATTTTTAATATTATGTGGTGTGTTTGGTAAATGGAAATGCACCAAGTCGTGAAGTTCCATGACACACTGCTTTAAAAATTTTTATTTTTTAGGGGTTGCATCGGGTGGCAGATTGAAAGTACCTTTAACCGGTGCGTAAGATTAACACACTAGGAAGTTATGTCCAAGGACGCATTGTCGTAAAAAATATTATTATTTTTGTCAGTGCATTTAGTAAAAGTAACTTCCTAGTGTGAACTTTATTTTACCAAATGCACTGCATAATATCAAAAAATTATAGCTTGGTTCTTTCGTTAACCTAAACATTTCGGTGTGGTGTGTTGACATAAAATTAATGCATTAGTGTGAAATGTTATGTCAACACTGCATTGGAAAATAAAAATAAGAATATTATGTATGTATGTGCACTAAAAGTGGTGCGTCAAGTTGATGTAAAGACCATATTTGGTGCATCCCTATTTTTTTGGTGCACTGACCTTGATTTTTTTTTTTAATTGAAATTTATATGTTCGTATTTATAACACATTTTTCATTTAATAAAAGAAAATTATGTTTTATGTAGAGGTTGATGTATTTTATATGTCAATCATGCAGAGATGTCAATGGAGAAAGGAGTGATAACAACAGGAGCAAAGGGTTGACCAATACAATATGGTACAAGAGTGGGAGGCACAGGAGAGGGAGAGATATTTGTGCCATCACCCTATGTTTCCGAGAATACTAGTGTCTTTTCGATCTGCTAGTCCTAATAGGATTGGCAGCTATCCTAGAAAGAAACAATCAAAGCAATTTGTAATTTCCTCTATGTATGATAGATAAGAGAGTAAGAAAACACCATCAAAGCATCTCGATCTATTATATCATAAAAAATGCAGAACTAGAAATACATAAGACATAAAATGGCATTCACAAGTAACAAGATTCACAAATACACGATTGTATGGAGGAAAAATCAAAGAACTTTATTAAAATAGAAGGGAGAATTACAACCCAGCTGTCTGATCTAGCATCATCCTCCCAACATCAAAGCCCTCTTCACCTCATGAAAAGAAAGATCACCCAAAAATATAATGCTTCTTCTCAAAGACAAACTATCAACACTTCCTTACAAATTACAAAATTCCAACCTCCAGATCTCTCAGATGAGGGATCCATTTATAGATGTCTACAAGGGTGTGAGTCATCTCT